>JAVSBS010009035.1:19756-35080 GCA_033124195.1 Coracias cyanogaster | reverse complement strand
CACAGTTTTTAACCCTGTGAAAATATATCATTGATTTTTTTTTTTTTTTTTTTTTTTTTTTAATGAAAACACATCCAGTGACTTCTTACCATGGGAGAAGGGCTTTTTGCTGAGAGTGTCTCTCAGGAAATCTCTTTGATCCAAGGCTTTTTCTTCTGTCCAAGTGGATTCAGCACATGCCCTAATTCTGCTCTTTTCTACCATTGCAACATTTACAGTTGGATCCAGCTAAAACGGAGTTGGGCTAGTGTGGGATGCATTTGAAAATCCTGTCCATCACCATGAGTTTCTCTGAGGCTGTGAGGATAGCCTGTGCTATTACCTGGCACCCAAGAAACGCCCGGTGACAAAGGGCAATGCTCTACATCAGCCTCAGCCCTGAAGCCAGAGGAGGGGGAACATCCACCACTGCTTTCCTTTAATCTCTGCTCAAAGGGCTTTGTACTAATTAATCTTTACAGCACCCTTTGGAAGTGAGAGAAATAGTGCTATGGTTTGACTGTAGATGAGGGGGAGAGGAGCCCAGTCAAATCACTTGATGACAGCATCAGCCTACGGCAATCAAGATGACAGGCCACAGCTTCAGCATCTGTCCTTTTTGCTGCTGCTTAGAAATGCTTCAGTGAAAAGGAAAAAAAAAATCTGGATACTTTTTTACCACTTCTGTGCAGAAGCCTAGACTTTTACTGCCCTGTCCTTTTATCTGTTTGCCTTGTTTTGTCACCAGGTCAGAGGCAAGAAAACCAATGCTCTGGCTTTGGTGATGCCACCGTTTTGTGTCCAGAGCAGACTTTGAAAGTCATTTTGCCTGCTTTCAATTACACAACTTTCAACACTGTTAGGTAGCTGCTGCTAACTGTTTACCAGTAACAGATAAGTGATATTTATGTCCTCTTACAAAGAAACTGGCATTTTTCAGCTGTTCTTGAATTAATTGTTGTGCTTCAAACTTCTAATGAAGCCCACAGGAGTCAGTGCAATCAACACAACTCTGGGGCAAGTTGTGAAGGTGAGAGCACTCCACAGAAATACTCATTCTCCCTGGTTTTGTATAAGCACAGGTAGTTTTACGATGCTGCTTTTCAGCTGCCTGCTGAAATATTGGCATTTAACTTCTTTCTTGCAAACTTTCACATTAGCCTGGTGAGACAGAGAGCTAAATGGTGCTCAGATGTAACTGGAGGAACTCAGGAAATTTACAGCATTGATGGCCCAAGAAAGAAAATTATTGAAAAATACCTCACCCTATATGAGCCCATTCAAGGTGTTTAAATAGACAAGTTCAAGCCAAGCTGGTGATTCTGAGTGAAGATAAAATCTAGAAATGCTGCAGTCAGAAAGGCTTGGGAACTAGCCCTGGAGCGTTTGAACATTGCAAATGCAGCCCAAACTTAGATTTAATCCCCTGTTCTGTTGCTGGGCATTGCACCCCTGTATTGCATGCACGGCAGCAATGCCTGCAAGTCCTCACTGGCAAGCCAAGGATGGGGGGCTCCAGGCTCTGACTGACCCAAGACTAATTTCCCAAGGGAGAGGAAAACACAAGGCAGGAGGGGAATGTGATAGTGGTTAGGGACAGGGAGACCTCTGTGGCACCAGCCAACCAGCCCTGCTAGCACAAAGCAGCATTACCACAGCTTCCAGCCCTTCTCTGAGCTGCATTTAGGTTATACTGTAAAAATGACAAAGAACACAAGTCCGAGTTCCACTAGATCCCAAGTTGTCCCATAGTGCTTCATGGAGGTGAAGATAAGCAATATTATCCAAGTAATAATTAGCTAATTAATTAGTCTATCTCCAGGCGTGCCTCAAGATCATGTTTACAATGCCTCACCAGGTCCACAGGGGACTGGTTTTCATTCAGATCAACATTTTTGAAGGTCTTCTCCAATGTGTACAAAGAGGTTCCAGGGATTTAGCACATGCTTTCAACTCCAGCCTTTCTTCACTGCATTTCAGAGACTGTGCTGCATGCTGTGCTCCCCAGAACACCTCTCCGTGGCACCAGGGTGATGGCTGTGCTCATCTACGATGAGTGCATGTCTCTCCCCAGCTGCCCTCAGACTGAAGACACCAGCTGGGATGATGAAGCTCTGCTTTAACTGAAGACCCCCTTGAAATGAGGAATTACAGTGCAGGAGTAAAAAGGAGGGGTTAATTTACTGCTTTCATCAAGAATGGGAATATTTCCATAGGTTTTTACTAGAATATAGGCAGAAATAAGCAAGAAGGCTTAGGCTCAGTCTAAATAGACATAAGCCAATAAAAGACAGATGTTCTCAAAATTTATCATACAATATATATTTCATCTATTTATATGGTTCACTGAAAGCAAAGAAGATAAAATTGCATAATAGACATGATTGTATTTCATGTTCAATGAAGGTTGCTGTAAATGACAATTTCTTTGTAAATATGTAGAGACTAACCAGGTATTGCAGCAATTTTGTTGTATTCATAGATGCTGGTTCCCAAATTCAGCTATGCATCACAGGAAATGAGAGATGTTCTTTTCAGGGTGCTTAATTGTTTCTGCAAGTATGTTTACCACATAGGAGAAATTCAGTAGGAAAGTACAACTCTTGTTTTTTCTGTTTCATTTGGCTGCTTTTGAGATAAATAATCAGGATACATTTATAGCTTAAGGGACCGATTTGCCTGAGATAGAATAGTTGATTGTATTATTCTAAAGAAATAATATGCAGTATCTCAAAATAATTCCAGCTTGTTGCTCTCGGCTCACTAATGTATAACGTTCCTTGCAGAAAGAACAGCATTAGAACAGCACCAGTCTGACAGTCCATTTTTCAATGACAGTTCTTTCATTTAGTTTATGGAAGAGGACTTTTTTTTTTAACTAAACGTATCTATTTATTTGTTAACAATTGATCTTTTCCACAAATGAAATTCATGTAGTCTAGTTCATTCCTTCATATTAAATTTCAACAAATAGGTAATAATGTTCCTGAGAATTTTATTTTTCAAGGCTAGCTGGTACACAATTAAGTATTTTCTGTGCTACAGTGAAAGAGAACTAGCCATACCTTTTTGAGACTGTCAGATGTAATAATGCAGTTTTAAACTTTCATGATACCCAGCCATAATTTAAGTATTTAACAACATGGTTGTAGAACATAGCTTACCTGAGGGGTAAGAACGTATTACCTGCTGTAAGTATGGAGAAACTAAGTAATGGATAAGTTTATGTTAATTACACAGCATAGAATCATAGAATGTGCTAGGTTGGAAGGGACCTCTAAAGGCCATCTAGACCAGCCCCCCTACAGGGCCATATCTAGGTCAGGATGCTCAGAGCTCTATCAAGCCTGACCTTGACTGAAGGTCAAGACCAAGCTGAATGACTCCAGGGATGGGGCCTCCATCACCTCTCTGGGCAACCTGTTCCACTGCTCAACCACCCTCATATTAAAGAACTCCTTCCTAATGTCTAACCTAAATCTACCCTTTTCTAGCTTAAAACCATTACCCCTTGTCCTGTTGCTACAGACCCTTGAGAACAGATCTCCTCCTGCCTTCTTATAGGCCCCTTTCAGGTATTGGAAGGTTGCTATAAGGTCCCCCTGGAGCCTTCCCTTCTCCAGGCTGAAGGGCCAAGATGTAACTGACCCGCTTAGGAAAAGTGTAACCTAAGAATTAGCTCCTAGTTTATGAGCCAGTCCTTTCCAGTGAGATGTAAATACAATCCCAGTGAAGCCAGTGTTATGAAAGACAGCAAAAAGGAGACTGGAAGGGGGGAATTGAAACAATTATATTTGTAACTGAGATTCAGCCATAAAAATCTTGGGAACTCACAGAGTAGCAGAATTGTGACTTACATCCTTGGGTGTTGCTTTGACAAAATAAAGCATGGTGCAGATATCCATAAACTATGAGTTTATTATGACCATGAGATTATTATATAACCAACACAGATGTATGATCACATTGCTGTTCTTCACCTAACTATCGTTCCTGAGAATGCCATCTTCTGAGCTGGACCAGGATCATGAAAGGATGAACGGATCCAAAACCTCACCTAATACTATCTTCAGGTAGCCTCTTAAGAGTACAGTGGAGTTAGAGACATACTGTGATCCCAGATCCTTTTTCTGGGTCATGAAAGATGGTAGGAGAATCTTCATGATCACTGTTAAAAGGACCTGACTTGTTACTGGTGGACTTTCAGTGTCCAAGGAAGTGTTCATTGTACTAAAACACCTCACTGTGTCTCTCAGTATTCAGTGTTGCTTTTCAATGAGCAGAAGTGCCAAAGTCTGTTGCCTACGATATTCAAGACTGTTAAATAATAGATCAAGTATCTAACGTAAGAGAAAATCTTGTTATGGAGATATAACCCCCAAACTTTCAAATTTTACATCCAAAGAGCTGAAAGAAATTCCTTTATATGTAGTTTATTCCTGATCTAAAAGAGAAACTTAGTTTAGGGTAAAAATTAATTCATTAAGCAAATTTCTGAGGGCAATATATGCAAAAAAAGGGCATTTTATTTTAATAAAGCCCCTGGAAATCTGTTGAGATGTTTAACAATACTACTTCAAGAAAGTCTGAAAAAACAGCAACAGCAACACTTAAACTGGAAGAAACTACATTTAAGTCATAACTAGTTTGTGATCAGAAACCATTTTCTCACAGGGAGATTTTTCTTTTTGTGTAAGAAGGTATAGACTGGGGGAAAAAATTAAGAAAAAGAAATTAAAAAATAAATAAATGGGCAATCATATTGCAGCTTAAGTTAGCTTCTTGTTAGACAAAACAATCAGTTGAGAATTTTACAAAGAATCTAAAAGCTATTGTCCATGTCTGGAGTTGATAACATGCTCTGTTTCCTGGTACTATTTCACCAATAATTTCACTCCTAATCCTGTTTGTAGAGAACTATGCCTCAAACGACGATAGCCAAATCAAGATACAAATAAGGTGCATGTGACTTAACAGTGAAGAAAGTTAATAATTTGAAAAAAAAAAAACAACCTGCAAACAAATATAATCAATTCTTCATCACCTGGAGCCTTGCTTTCAGAGCTGAGTGGCTACAAGATACAGGCTAACATGAACAGATGCTATCAAAAAGGTAATGTAAGGTCAACATTCCATGTAACCTTAAAAATCCAGAATCTTTCCACTGATGTACTCCATCAGTCAAGAGCAGTTCAACAGTGTAATAAAGAAACAGAAATTGTCAACCTTGTTTTGCATTTACATGGATGAATTTTAATCTTACAGGACTGCAGAACAGTATATATCAAGTGAATAGTTAAATGACGCAGTTGAACTTAGTTTGTTGATCTCTGTCATCCACTATCATGAAATGCTTAGGGTTAGAGCAAGATCCAGAAAGCAAGTAACAGTTTACAGTATTTATTAAAACAAACAAATAATTCTTAAAATATTTGGCTTCACACTATAGCATATGCTATTAGCCAGAATTTCTTCCTGCTTTGGACTGCCTTTTACACTTGCTCAGATTTTTAAAGACATATTGTCAACTGTTTAAAGCACAATTTGGATACTTCTGCTTTTAGAAGAAGCAACCTCAATTGGATTATCTTTCATTCCTTTGCAATTAATCCATTCTTTTGCCTGTTTCCATGTCTATATCTTTTACATCTTTGAAGAGTCCACAATATGTTTGTGATGCTTCTGTTGCTACTTCAGTGAGGAATTTCAACAGCTTCTGCAATATCTCTAAGATACTAGTCTCAGGACAAGCAAACAAGGTTCTATTTTAACAAAATCCCTTGCACCACGTAAGAGAGAAACAAACTGGATGAAATTCTGGCCCCATTCTTGTCAGTAATTTTGCCATTGCTTTCAAAAGGTTTATTCATTTTTTTACCTATATTCCACACAGTTTTGGGATGAGAGGTTACCTGCATTTGTGTGAGCCTGTAACTTTGGCAGGCAATAAATTTTTAGGCATCTTTAAGCAATTCCTTAACACTTTTGCTGTACGTATTTGCTGGAAGCAAATACATCAAATCAGTTCTTCTTAACACACGCAGAATTGTTTTCTACTTCTTCTTGTTAGATTTTTTTCAGGGTTGACAATTTCCTTCACTATCAATTTGCTAGTAAAATCTAGGCATCTTTCTCCAGTGATCCCAGCCAACTGCCAAGTGGAGCCTGAGATATCTAAACAAGACATCATTGTTTTTACTGACATCTCAGCCAACATCTCCTTTTGCTCAGCCTTCTGCCAGCTATGAAAGGCCAAAAAATCCAAATACAACAAGTTCCACCCCTATTCTTAGCATGAACTGGTATTTTCTAGATTACTCAGAAGCCAAAGTTAGTTATCAAAGAATAGTCTTACATATAATGTTTTCTGAGCTATACAATCAATCTGTACAAACACAGCTCTGATGGAGTTTCTTTCTTGGCTCCAATTTCTGTGTCAGTAGTAAAGAAAAGTTTCACAGTCAAATACACTTGCCATCTGCACTGTCCAGTAAATCAGAGATCCCATTGTTCAAAATGTCTCCTGCAAAGATCCATTTAAATACCTTTGATGTCATATTTTTAAAACTCTGACTTCTTTTTGATATGTCCAGATCCCTCCTCTGATGGCATTTCCAAATGTCCCTACTGGTTATCTCTTTCTTACAGATCCAACAAATAAATAATGTTGGACATTTACTGGGCTTGAGAGATGTTTTAAAATTTAGCATCCCTTTCCCTAGAAGAGAATGTATGGGGATTCCTACTACTTCATCTATCTTTCTCTTCCCCTCGGGTGGCTGGAAAGGACCATCCCATCTTGGCTCTGACCCTACACTCCTGCTACTGTTGTTGATATTGCTGCTGACTCTCTGTTGTCATGATTGATGTCTTGCTGACAGACACATAAATCATGTCTGTTCATAATGGTTAATGTTGGTATTTGCATGTATTAGGCATGTTTTTGCTCTAAAACACTTAGCACCATGTGTGCCGCATTCATTCCGCTACCTCAGGGTTTTGGAGGGAGGGGAAGGGAACTTGCTGTTTATAGATATTTTTGCTTGGGCAGTGGGGAGTGCAGAGACCACTGTTAAAAACCTATCCAGATGAAAAGGGGTGAACTTTGCAGCTGCAGCACAATTCAGTCAGACTACAAGACCCTACAGGATATATTGCCTGGCTGACAGCGTATCAGCAACTGCAAACAAAGATGTATCTGTACTATCTGCAGTATTACTGGATTTTGAACCAGCGCAAAATAAAGAAGTTCCCTAACCCTAAAGGCTTTCAATATTTTACACAGCCTTTCATGGTCACCTGACCTTTTACAGACATTTTGAAGAAGGTACAATTCAAATTTCATACATTTTACCAGTATATTCTGTTTTTCCCACTGTTGGCCTGAAACAACCAAGAAGCTCTTCTTATTATTTCATAATATAATTATCAATCATGGATCCTATGTTTCTGTCCTCTCCAAAAGTTCTCTGAAGGGAACAATTTGTCCCAGAATTTGGCAGCCTGGACAGCCTGCAGTTTATACGAATCCTCCTGATAGGAATGAAGTTTTGGCAGCCGATGGAATCACAGAGGTATGTGAAAGTCAAGACTGAAGAAAATCCAGACTCAAACCTCCAAATCTGCAGAGAGGTTGCCCCTTTGGGGATCTCCAGTTTTTCAATAGCCCAGGTCATGGAGGGAGCCTGTGATCTTGCCCACACAGTTGTGGAAAAGAAAGTAATTTTCTCCTTTGTAGACAAGGCTGTTTATTTGCAAAACTAGAACTGGAAAGCAGATGTCCCCCTGGCATTGTCAATTTGTGATGATAATCATTAATTTTACCTTTTACTATTGAATTGTTAGCACAGTCCCTGGCACAGTTTTGGCCCAGGCCAACTTGCACTACTCCAAAAGATACTCTGTATAGCCTGCAGCTTACCACAGGTCAGACAGCACTTTTACATGATCACTTTGCATAATATAGTTACTGACTTCCCTTTAGACAACACTAAGGAATCTGTATATGCTTTTATTCTTCCAGCATCCATCTTAGTTAGTATTAAAAGAGAAAAAAAATGTAAAATTGTAATGCAGTAAAACATTGCAGAATAGATCCCAGTGTGGTCTAAGTGGGCATCTTTCAAACAAACTTTACAGCAGAGGCTGTGATACAAGTCCAGAAGAGACGCATGCATGTAAAAAAATGGAAAATGGTTTTGTGGACATTTACATTCTTTAGAAAGAAATTGTTTTCAGACAGTTGCATTTTTCTAAGTCACTTTGTAAACATACTCATTGCTACATAGTATTTTTCCATTAAGTAATGGGTTACATTACAGAGAACAGTATTCTTCAGAAGTCCCTATGATGAAATAGGTCCATATCTCAACCCTTGGGAACTGAACCTTTGGCACAGCAGATAGCAGTGATGCTTGTAAATGTCAGTGCTGGTTAATTAAGGGCTTTGCCTGAACATACCTGTCATTTACTTCAGAGGGAAATTCAGAGGGAAACGTTGCTTGATCAAAATGAAATGCTCAGAAATTATGTAGTTAAAACTAGCATTGAAGTTAGAAAATATTAGCTTCTAAAATAATAAAGGGCCATCCTCCAAAGAAATCTTTCCCAGGCCAAAATGGCACATGAACCATACCCCAGAGGCCAAGACTATGCATTTTCAATCAGGCTCATTTAGACTAAATATACTGCTATTTCCCAGACGTTCTGCAGGTGTGAGACACCAACCTACAGACTGAAGTCTAAGACCTTTTGGTTTACAAAAGCAACATGTTCAGCTAGAAAGAGGGGTGTGTTTTCTTGTTACCTTCTCCTGTCCATTTTCAGGGCTGTTACAGACTCTCAACAGCGTTTTGCTAGGGAGCATGACAGTTTTGATATTAAGTGACAACCAAGGAACAGGACAGTACCTTGGGCAGGTGAGAAGAAGAAGTGGGAACCACACAGTATTAATTATTAGCCAACAAAGAGATTATTGAAAGAAACCTCAAGATTGTTTAAAAAATACAGATAGAGAAAGGGAGTAGGAAAACGGAAAAATATCATGAAATTATCAGTTAAATATACATGTAATCATATGCATCTTAAAAATTATGCAGTTGTTTTGATTGCAATAGTAAAAGGCAAGACAAGGAAAAGGTGCCTTTCTTCTTTACTATACAAATTCTGACAGTTTCTTGTCTTAAAAGTTTTATAAAGATCCTAGGGAGTAAATTTTCTTTGTGTATTCCTCTTATCAGCTGTCACATGTTAAAGTTTAGGCACTAGTCCTCCATCAGGATGAGACTTCTTGACACATCTGTTCTTTAAATCTGGGGATTAAAAAAATACATTTCATTTGTTAATATATTTCAATTGATTTCTATCTCCCTGAAAGCATTTGGATACTCATCCTTACAGAAAACATTCCTGCAGAGGTGTGGAATATTTTAAGACACCTCAGAAACATTTTTCCCTGGATTTGCCAATAGCATAAGGATTCAGCAGATGGCAGGATGTGGCCACTTCAAGACAGCCAAGAATCTGGGCCCCCACCCTCCTTTCTGAGCATGTGTAACCAAGCTGTCTGCCTGTCAGACAGTGGGAGAGAGACCAGTGTGGGAACTGCATGTACTATTGGAAAGCTTTTTAATGAGTATCACTGTCATAATTAAGAAATTATCTTTATGCATTTAAACAGAGGCCCCACTTATGTGCTGTATGAAATTCTTACTTTGCATCTCTGGAAATCATAGAATATTTCTTTATATTGGCTTGGAACCCACAACTTAGCACATGCATTATGGTAAGTATGAAAGGATTTTTTTAATGATCCTTTAAGATTAAGAAGTACATGCACCCATTGCCAACAAGCACACCATCTAATCAATCTTGCATTCCATTATTCTGTTTCATACTATTTTTGATGGGAAAATTCCACTGGGTGGGCCATCATCCCTTTTATAAATTAAGGAATAAAATAAACAAACAAATAACCCACTCACAACCCAGATTCATTCTCAGAGTAGTTCTCATATGTTAAATGACTGCAACTCAAACTAACATCTATTTTGTATTTGAGTTCAAGTGATTTTAATGAAAATTAATGGCAGTTGTGCACATTAGGGAAAGGAAGGATAGACCCTGAAATACAACACTATCGCCTGTTTTTGATGGATTTGGAAAGCTTGCAGCCTAGCCTCCTATCAGGGGAGAAATCAGGGATACAGAATAACTTAGAATCATTTATTTATACGGTATACAATAGTCACTGAACATAGGTGGTCATAGACTACATGCAGACAAAATCTTATTTAGAAGACTTAACCCAAAAGCTACTTTCTAGTTCTCAGGAAATAATTTGCACCAAGAATTGAATCTAATCAAAGAGTATAAGATAGGTTGAACTCTCTGGTTGTTTACAAAAGCTCCCCCATAAACCTGAATCACCAAAAACTAACAGTACTTCATTCCTTGAAAGTGCATGTATTCCTCGTAGACTAAGAAAAGGAATGTGTAAGATTATATTTAACATGACCACCTGGTGACTCTTACCATAACAAAAGAAAGTTAATATTTTCAAAGGTGCTTAAGACTCTCTGACTTTCGTGGAAGTAAGTTTTATGTTCCATAAAGGATTAAACACCTAAGTCCACACACAAATAGGATTAAAAAAATGGCCAGCATGTATTCCCCACTTGCAGTGCTGTTGGCATGAATATTCTCTAGGCACAGAGGTGGGATTCATCTGACCAAATCCAATCATCTACACTGTGGGAATCTGTATCTAAGCTCACTGGCAACACTTCCTTTTTCATCCAGAGAGAGAAATAGTCACTTCTAAGATGCCAGTCATCTCATCCTCACATAAATGTCTGATCTCGGTCTGATAGGACTTTACTGTAATAAAAAGATCTGGCACAGGAGTCTGGCTGAGGCAATGATTTCTGCATTGCAGAGGTTACATTTGGATGAGATGAATCTCACCGCTTGTGTTTTGGGAGTTTTCACATAGACAACTAGCCCAGTTTTGACAGTACCGAGTGGCTTGTCACCTAGTTTGTGCTTGGACTCAAGTAACCTCTAAAAGCAAGGTGTCTCTCTTCTCAAATCTTTTGGGAGGTACAATGCTGAAGTCCTTTCAGAGAGCACCAACATGCTACAAAAACTGAAGAACCTTGATAAAATGTTACTATAGCTTCCGTTTTTTTCAAACCCATGACAAGCACTCCCACCATGTATGCAACCATGACTGTCCTCCTGGCAGAGGGATGGTTGTGTTCCTTTCCATCCTGTGGGGTCCTGAAATGGCAACTCCAGCCTTCTCCAGGAGCATCCTAACCCTGTTCACAGGAGAAAGAGGAGAATAGGCTCTGTCCTTCTTGGTGGAGATGTTTTGCCAGGCCAAAAGAATAAAATATTTATTGAGTCAGAAAGAGAGAGAAGGTGGGACTCTAATATTTGCTTGCTAGTGATTGAGGACTTCAGGGCATAGGAGAAGGGAGATTTGGGTCAACTGGGTTACAGGCAGTTCTCTGAGAACTGTTTTACTGCTTGGCATGAGATAAATCTTGGATAAAGTGTGTGAAATGCAAAAACAAGAAAAGATAAGTCTCACAGGAGGAAAAGTATTTCACTTGAGTAAAGGAAATCAGAGGTAATATTGTAGTTTCCCAGCTCATGTTTTTTTTAATATAATCTGTGGGTTACTTGCTTTTTGTATAGCATAATGCTCCAAAAGCAGTTGACTCCGAAAGTGTAAAACTGGAGTAAATCAATAACTAATAAGCCTAAAGGAGCGTAGACAGTTAACCAACTCTACATTTATACAGCAAGAATGAGATTTCTGTGAACACAGCCTACACAGTTGTGAATTCTTTTCATGTGTCCTTTGAATTTCAAGAGGAGAAACTAGGAGGCAAGTTTATTAAAGCTGATAAGGGAGGTAGAAGATTTTGCAGGAGTGTGCTTGTGCTTGCTGACCTCTCCCAGACTTCCTTCAGCGAACTTTCCTCTGTGCCTCTAAATCCCAGAAGCTTTGGAGCTCAATTCTTAGACTGTTGTAAAGTATTTAAGCAAATATTTTAATAGCTTTTCAACTCTTGTTTCAACACATGCACTGCTCAGCAGCAGTTGAAGGGTTAAAAAAACCCATTAAACATGCTTTAAGTTTATCCTCAATGTGCAGAATGAAAAAGTTTTCAGTAACACTTCAGCCATTTTGCAGCTCATACAATGTAAAAAGGAGCAGTTTAGGTGGCATATGAATTATGAAAACATTTAATTTCTCTGCTACTTTGTGCTAGAGGATCTCAGTTCACTTTCTGTCAGGAAGAACGACATTCTCAGAAGTGTCACTTCAAGTTAGGGCTTATTCTACTCCACACCTGGAGACGGCACAGCTCTGATTTTCACAGCAAAGGAGACTTTCATGTTCTCCTCGGACATTTAGCTTTTTCTCTGGAAAATAAGAGTCCTATTTGTCTCAAAATTGGGCATCCAGAAATGATAGCATCCATGGTAAATTCATATTTCTGTTATATTAGTTGGTAAACAGATCAGTAAAACCCTCATGACTGTTACCTCAGTTGCAGCAAGCACTAAAATTCTACACAGCAGTTTCTGGAAGAAATTTAAAAGGTATGCTAAATGGGAATGGGACTGCTTGGGGAATAAGGCACAGTATTATGATCAAGTATGAATTTGTTCTGGACAGAAGGATAACTATTACCATATTCACTTTGGGGACTTGAAAGACTTTCTCCCATCTACCTTTGTAACAGTAGTCACTTCATTAAGATCCTACTGCACACAGCAAAGTAAATGAAAGAGACCTACGAATTTGGGAAAAGTAGGTGAACCTCAAAAGCACAAAGGCTCATGTGAGTTATTTAAATGCTTTTGCTCTCTAGTAGGGGTTTGGCATCTCATTAAAGCATTCTTACAAGATGTCAGATTGGATAGAAAGAAATGTACAAGCAGCTACTTTTGTAATATCTCAGAAATTCTACTTTCAGCCTATTCTCTCCTAATTCTGGATTTCTAGGAAAGATTATGGTTTGAATTTAGGGCTCTAGATAAACGTTCAGTAGTGTCCTTATTTAATCCAATTTGGCTTGGTCAGCTCTCTCTGCTAAGTGGGTGTTTATTGCTTCTTTTTGTATGGGCTGGTGGTATTGGTAGTAACGAAATATTCTTATTTGTTAGTTCTCTCTTATGGAGATATTCTCAAACTAAAAGGCAGATGCAACTTTGATGTAGCTTAAATTTTTACAGCTCTCATTATGATTAAATAGATTAAACCCAGAACTGTAGAATAAAAGAGGCCTCAAGTCTGGGGTAAGTATAGGCAGAAGTTCAGACTCAGTTTTATTCACTGTTAAATTGCTGATTTAATTTTTAAGTTACAACTTCAAAAATCCAGTTCTTTGTTATTTCATGTGAATAAAAGCTGCTCTATTATAACAGCTTAAGTACATGCCATGCCTTATTCAGCCATATCCCCTAACTGGTTTATATTTGCTCTGTAAAGTTTATCCCATATAGATTGTTTATATTCACCTCTGTTAATGAAAGTTTACCAATAAACCAAGGACCTGTGCTCTCAGATAGTTGAAACCAATCATTTTTAAACAGAACTCAAATTTATAATTCCTCTAACTTTCTACTGGAACAAGATGGCTAAACTTAGGCAAGTAAAAATCATGTAATGTTTCTGTTTAATTTCCTTGGCAGTAGAGGTGAAACTTCTAGACTGAAATGATATTGTATGATATCTGAACCAACAGTCTGGCTAAACAGACTCTTTTCCTTCACTTTTGGCTGTCTGGATCAATTCTTTGATGAGTTTACCAACAGAGAATGAGACTGATTGATTGTAATCTCTGCTACGCTAATTTTACATAAGTGCAATTCTACTGGCTTTGGTTACTTTACTTCTGATTTACACCAATGTAAGATTACTGAGGACCTAAGGATCTCAGTCTTTGTTGGTGTAAACAGATGTAGCTTTAATAAGAGGATTATGGTCATGTATCTGTAAGCAAACAGAAATAAAATCCTGTTCTGATCACTTCTAATCTTGGAGTTAGTGTTTACACTGTCTATTTAAATAAGTAAGGTTACATATAATTCCACAAAAAATAAACGTGCATTCCAGATTCTTTGCCAGGAGGAGTATACTTAGCAAAAGAAAGGAATGCTGAGGTCCACCTGTAAAATTATTTGTCCCTATAAGCAACAACAGGCGTATGTTCTACATCAGATTTGGGCCCAGTCTCTGTGGCCCAGAACCAAAGTAAACACATTTTTCTGATGTAATTGTTGATTCTAGTTGAATTAGTGCAATGCAGTCATAGCTGTGAGAAACATTTTATTTGGACCAGCTCTCAAGCTCAGAGAGGTTGCCTACCTGGCAAACCAGCAACAGTAGCTTGTTTTCACAAAGTTCTCCAAGTTTTGTACTCAGAGGAGCATAGAAAAACATTTTAAAGCGTGGGTTGTGGTCCTTCTCCAGCTGACACTTGAGCAAATCAGAAGTAACTACAACGAAGTCAAACGCAGCCCTCCTGGTATATATGAGATGGGCTTTATGTTCCACTTCCTTGCTGTGTTCCCCTCTGACATATTTAGCACTCAGAGAAATGTACTCACATACTGTTCAGGGGGACACGCCACAGTTTTTTTCCTCCTCCCTTCATTTCCCTAGTGCAAGTGCTGGCCACCAGATGAACGTGTAGCAGTAGTAACAATAACCGAAGCTCATTACCTGAACGCTTCAGCAAAAATGCCTGCATTGCACTAACTACTCCTTTGAAATAATACCACTACTTTTAGCTGTCCTGATTCATATGCCTCAAAATGGAGGGAAATTAAGAAAGGAATGTAAAACTTTTCACCCAACACAACATTAGCAAGTCCTTTATAAATGATACATTTGTGAAGAAAAAAGTGTAAAGTTAAACTAGCAAGATTTTTGTTCAAAGTTTTAAAAACTCAGCATAAGCTTCTAGATGTATTAACTCAACAAAGCTTTCTGTTTTGACTTTGGGAGGCTCAGGGTTTTAGGAGCGATAAAACCCCACATGCCACTCTAGATATGTGTATTAAGTAATACACAAGCCACAGGTAAGCATCTAAGGTTGGGAGACATGGGAGTAAACACATAAAAATGGTGGCTGACTTTAACTATTTGCAAAATTGAGGTGCCAGTTTGTACATATTTTCAGATATGAAAGGGATTGCACATTTGATTTATTTCAGATTTTTGTGAGTCTTAAACATGGAAGTTTTTTTTGACAATTGAATAATCTGGAGGCACATTTCCTCTTTAATTCTAGGTGACAGTAGGTGACCTCTGCAGACATA
>JAVSBS010009035.1:0-19656 GCA_033124195.1 Coracias cyanogaster | reverse complement strand
TTTTTTTATTGTTAAATTGTATCTTTTGTTTTATAAAAAAAAAAAAAAAAAAAAAAAGTTTTATCATTTTCAAGGCATAATCAAAGGTCAAATAGAAGTTTTCCAAATCCACTTTTTTACCAGATTCCTGAAAAAGTTTTTTTGTGTTATTCTAATATGAATTATTCCTATTCATGCCTTATGCATTATACATAGAGATCTATTGATGACTTGCTTACTCATACACCTAAAGTAATCATGAGTACATTCAGATTATTTCTTACTAGAAATGGAAGGGAAGAAGAGAAAGAGAAACAGAAGATAGGAAAGGAAGTGACATAGAATAAGGGAGAAGTTGTAAATCTAGGCACTAGCAATGTGCTTTTGCTATACTTTAATAATGACCAAGCGAGGTGCGCAAGCGAGCATTTAGTCACAGGGATTTTTAGAGGTAGGAACAGCATGATTGCCTGAAGACTGAACGTAACATTTTGTCACAGAACATCTAATTGAACTCTCTCACTGACACTGTGTGCACACATGGAAAGGAGTTGATATAGCATATCTCTATCCAGTATTTCCAAGCAATTTGCAGAAAGTCCTCCAATTACCTAACAGACAAATGGTATTTTTTTTTCACATATACAAATAACTAATGCTGAAAGATATCTTTCTTCTCTTTCCTATAGTGTTTCACAGGTGGTTCATTCATTGAAAACACCTTCTGCTGTTCCAGATAGATTACTGTACAAACAAACAATGGAAACCTCTGCCCTGGCAACTGAAAAGAAAGATCCCAGCCATTGAATTTGTAAGGTTTCTCCAGCTTTACACACACTCTTCAATCAAATCCTTCTGTGAATCAGAAAGAATTAGCCATAAGCCATTTTAAACAAAAGATGTACATCTGGAAAGAGATTACCTAAGCACAAATGTACAACAGAAATCTGGGAGTCACAAAATGATGATCTCCCTGCATTCTTAAATGTTTTATGCCAAAATGCTCTGCTTGTATTTTAACTTTTGCTTTTTGGCCTCTTCCTTCTATATTCTTTTGTGAAATGGACTCATTTAGTGCCGAAGGGAAAGTTGGTTCTAGATGTTTAGCTGGATTGAGCAGCCTGTTAGCTCTCATACAGTGAGCCATGCTGATGTTCTCTAATGTAGATGTGGCATTAGCCGGTATCAAATCAGTCTTTGTATTTGCTATTTCTCTTTCAAAAACATCCCTTATTTCTTGTTAGTTTTTCACTCAGACGATAAAGACTGCTTATGCACAGAATATAAGGTTTTCAGTGTTACTTTTAATCTGGTTTCCTTAGGGGATTAGTGGCAGAATCCAGTGTATGTAACTCCTGCCTAAGACTCAGGCATCTAGAAGTAGTAGGCACCTCTCTTCTTAGCTGAAAATCTCCCATAGACACTTCACAAAATTTTACTGCTCATGCAATGCCAGAGATGTCTGCTGCTGGGACACCATGCTTAACTCTTCCCCATACAGTGATACAGGCCAGTACAGTCTAAATTCTGCCCAACTTCTCCACATTTTATGTATCTTTCAGACACGAAGTTCCAGCATGCACTGTGAAAGCAGACATCTGTGTAAAGGTGAGAGGCCTTATTAATGTTGTTGAAGGAAAAGATGTGGTGCAAAATCAACTATCACCACTCACACACAAAAAGCTTTATTTGAGATTTGCTCATAATTAGTCACCGGAGAATGTAAAATTCTCTTCTCTGAGGACTATGTGACATCTAATACTTTTTTTTCTTAGAATATTCACAGCATCTCTGTCCCATGTAGATTCTCTAACATCCATGAAGAGTGAACTTATGCTGCAACATTTGTATCTTTCATCCTAAAAGCCAGCCAACCATGAAACACAAATCTGTGAGAAAACAGGCTTCATTTTTTTGACGGTCATGAGATGACCTCTCTTGAGTAATTAAAACACAGCTCTTAATAAGAAGAAAAAAAAAACCAACCACTTTTTTTTTTTTTTTCTTCCAGTAGAAAATAATTCACTGAAGGAGTGGAGTGAAAATAAAAAACAAAAGAACTGTAGAACAGGAATGTTTGTAAATGCAGAGATTGTCCTCTGGGGACCAATAAAAAGAAAGCCATAATACACTGGTGGAAATGTACTATTGGGACTGACATATTCAGCATTCGTAACAACTGTTTTCTTACTCAAAATGAAAATATTTCACCCTCTGCTACACTGAGTTTAGCAGCCATGAGATAGACACTACTCATGTAACCGAGGAAAATGTAGGATGTCCCACAGAAGTTGCAGTCATACAGAAATTTAGAAAGAGTTGGAAGGGCAGTAGTGGTTTTTCATGCACCTCAAACATGTCATCTCTTCTGTGATTACCACTCCTCTTCTCCAACTCAACTGGCTGAATGGTGAGAGAAGCCTGGGAGAAGACACACCTTTGATTTTAAATAGAATAAAATAGCCTAGGAAGAGACACAAGGTAAGTGCTAAGATAGGTGAAAAACCTTTGGAATAAATACTGAGAATAAAAATGTTTGCAAAGCTCGAACATTTCTATGATGGACAAGATAAAATAATCTGATTTTCTTCGCAGTTCATTGAGAAGGCAGCTATAAGTACTTCTACATGCTCTAGAATATAGGAAAAATCCAGGTGCTGGAGTATAACCAATTCCAGAGCTTAGACTGGGAATCATTTGGAGTCTTTGATTTTCCACAGGTGAACTGTATGAATTTTATAGAAGTGCAAAATTAGCTTAATTCCAGTAGGACTGACCCAGTCAAAGACAAAAGAATGCAATTCAGACTTTATTCTGTCATCTCATTCTTCCTTGAGTTCTCAAAGAATCTTTGAAAAGTTAGGAGGTGTTCAAGAGAGAGTGTGCTATAACACCTATCTCCACACATGCTATGTCATCCATGCAACCGTGCTTAAATTTTCACAGAATCAGCAAGGAGGTTCATTTGCATAAAGAAGGAAAAGCAAACAAACCACCGCTTGTGCAAAAAAAATAGCATTTTACCTCTTTGGGGACATTCTGCCATGGTTTTCTTAACTCTTTCAACTAGCCTGCTCCAAAATTTGAGGTATCCAGGCCTCCTAATGGAAGTGTCCGAGTTCCCAGTACAGTCTGTGGTAAGAATGGTTGCATTTGAGTGCCTTTAGAGGGAAGTCCTGTCTGTGTGACTTATGTAGCCATAGGAGACATAAGACCTTAACCAAGGAACTCTAGTTTACTAGGCCCAGAACATTTAGACAGAAGTTCAGGACTTATTCTAGGTGAAGTGGATGAGCTTACACATTCATTAGAGACCTGTACTTTGTAACTCTCTTCAAGTATTTTGTCCGAGTTGCTTGAATTTATGTTACTCATTCACAGTGAGAGCACTGAAATTTTCAAAGACCTGACTGGACTTATTTAGGCAATGCATCAAATAATCCAGTGATTGCTTTTGGTTTTAGTGTTTGTTTCTATAATGAAATCTTATGGATAAACACAATTGCTGTTATGAGTTTTTGGATTAATTAAAGGGGATTAGTTTGTTTTCCACAATATTTCTTGATTTTGTAGCAAGTAGCAAGACTTGGTCCCCTGGACACATCTCTCTTCCTTTATATATCTGAGATATCTTGTAATACATCTGAATGCACAGATTGTTTTAAAATGTGTTCACTCCACTGAACTTGAATTTTATTATATGTATACCAGGTGCATAGATACTTTTAAGAAACTGCCTTTGTGGCTGCATTTTTGTTTTCCTCTCAGATTTATATTCCACATACCAATCTTTATTAATGGAGAGCAAAAACCGCAAAGATGTAAAGATCCTGCCCCTTTCTTACTGCTCTTTTTGGAGCTGTATCAGAGGTACACTGAACAGCCTTGTTTCAAGCCATGAACTTACGAACTGATGATTTTATGAAATCCAACTCTTACTGTCACTATAATATAATCCTCATTCCCTTCGTCACTCAATTTTTCTGCAAAGTCAGCTCTTACTTAATTTTCCTGTAGGGTGACATGGATGTACATGCCCACTTCCATTTGTATTACGCTGCGGCAAACATGAAGTGGTCAGATAGGCAGTTTCTGAATGCAAGCAGCTCCTGCTGACATCAGTGGCTGAATGCTTTTCCTTGGTAGTGGGTGCATGATCTAGTCCCAGGATAACAATGAGTTTGGTCTTATCTGCTTCCTGACAATTGACTATAAATCTGGTTTGAAGGTTCTTCTTTTCTTTCCATGTTAAAGAGTGAACTGGGCAGCCATTAGCAGAGTATAGGTAAGCTGCTATCAACTTATCATGGTCTTGTCTGTGAAATTAATGCATTTCCATCAGCTATTCCTATTCTAAACAGAGGTAAAACACTAGTTTCCTGGAGAAGAAGATTGAAAGATAATGGTACAAAAAACATAGCAGAGGTAGATCCAGCAGCCAACCATCTTCATTCGTTTAGGTCTATTATAGAAATAAAACAATGTAAATAAGTCTATTCCCTGCTCTGTCGTGTTGATGGATAAAAACAGTCTAGAAGCTCTCACCAGGATGGCCAGTCAGGGAGAAGCGAGGTGGTCGGTATCACCAGATGGCGCTGGCAGATATGGTGAGCAAGAGGTGCTCCGGCTGTGAACACTGCTCTGCTCTCGCCTGCCTCTGCATGAAGGTTGTTGCTTGAAAAGTTGTCAGGAAAAACATCAAAGCTGCTTCCTTGCTGCCATTTACCCTGAAGAGCTCTTCTGAGAGGAATTGTTTCCTGGGCAGATGGGTTTGGGTAGAGGTTTCAGGGAGCATGCTTTGCTTCATGTTCAGAATACAGCTGATGGTGAAGGCCTGGGGTGGGAAACCTGCTGCACACTTCTGCCAGTGAAAGCACTCAACAGGTCAGCAGTGAGCAGCAAACCTTGGGGTCTCAGCCTTGGACCTGCCTGTCTTGCTTGTCTTACCATCTTGTGTTGCATTACATTGTATAACTATATGGTTCTATGCAGAATCACAGAATTGCTACGGTTGGAATAGACCTTTAAGTTCACATTAGTGTTGCATTAAATGCATTAGTATTTTTCAGTTGGTGGTATCCCCAAACACATTGCAGCCAGATAACTATGTGGAAGACTTGTACTTTTGTGCATTGAAATTGTTCAATTTCAGAATTAAACATTAAAAAAAAAGATTAAAAATCCCCCAAACCAAACACCATCAGTAATGAAAAACAGGCCAACAGAACTGTGTATATGTTGGAGGGCCAAAAAGGTGAGAGTACTATTTATTTCTTTGAAAATATTTGGAAATTTAGGCATTATCACTAGAGTTGAGGTGACTTTGCCTCTTGTATATGAATACCTGAGGACATTTTTCATGTTCAGTTTAGAAGTGTAGGTTTTATTTTTTTTTTTTTAAGAAACATAATTTTGGGAACGATCAGAGATTTGAAAGCATCCTCTCTTTCTCCACTTTGAGAAAATGGCCACTATTCATTTATTTTTAACCTTTGGTAGCAAATTTTTACTGCTTTTGGCTAGCTGTAGCAGTTAACTCTAACAGAATCCTGCCAGAACTTTAACGTATTTCCCTTCTTTCTTTTCCATTTCCCAAGATGTTATGGGGTCTTTTCTGATCACAGCTCGTTGAGGAATCTGATTTGTGTTTCAGCACTAGTGCACTGAGAAAAAGTGCCACCTCTTGCATTATTAAAAGCACTCCCTGCAGCCTCTAGGCATCCTTATATGTCTCTGATTCTTATACAGCCCAACTTGATCCTGTTTAGCTTGTAAAATTTGATAGGATCACAGCTTAAAGGGCTGTGGTAGATGTACTGTCTGATTTTAACTCCTTGATGAACTCAGAGATCTTCTTGTGTACACAGATACACACACACACTCATCTGGGGCTGCATCTGGTAAGGTGCAGAGCAATGTGGCTCTGCTCCAGCAAAGCACTTAACCAACTGCTCAGCAGGGAGCCACAGGACTCAAGCTAAGAGGGAGGCACTGTGGCATGACCTGCATTGTGAATTGCATTCAGATTTATGGCTAGAGTGGGTCTGAAAATAAGAATAGGTAATGCAAATATGATGTTTATTTTACATTGAAAGGGAGTATTCACAAAGGTTAGCTTAGCCTAATAGAGTTGCTCTCAAAGGCCCCCTGGGGAAGCCCACCTTGCTCTTCTCTCTATAAAGGATGTCTAGAAAGATTAAGCTCGTGATGATAAAATGAAGCTTTATGAATACTCTCCAAATTGTCATGCACATCATATTTTTCTGACCTGCTGCAGTTCTTGGATTCTGGGTAATGTTTCTGAAAGGTTCTAAAGCATTTCAACACTTCGGAAAGTGTTTGCTTAATCCTCAGGTGGATGGTGTCGTATCTGGAACTGCATATAGAGCTGAACCTTGTTTTCAATGCTGGTGTTAAAGATAGCTTTATACTTGCAAGTTTTCAATTGCTCCTCCGGTTTACTGACTGAGGTGTGCCACTGACGTGTCTGTGTATCATATGTTGATTCTTTCAGTGACAGCTCTGGCAACACTGATACAGTTTTCCAAGTTGTTAAAGCAGCGTTACGACTTTCAGCAGCTTTTGTGAAGACTAAGATATTAACATGGACAGTGAGTGTACAGCAAATGTGTAATGTGGATGATAAAACAGGTTAAAATTATAATACATGACCCTGGGATATTTTGTGGTGTAAATTAATGAAAGTGTGTGTCACAGCATCTCCTTTTAG
This sequence comes from Coracias cyanogaster, assembly GCA_033124195.1. Lineage (NCBI taxonomy): Eukaryota > Metazoa > Chordata > Aves > Coraciiformes > Coraciidae > Coracias > Coracias cyanogaster. The sequence goes on along the minus strand of JAVSBS010009035.1, from coordinate 12,947 downwards.
ATTCTCTTTGCGTTCTTGATTTTAAGGCTATTTTCTTCAAAGTGTGCTTAACTTTGGTCTGTGTGCAGAATTAAACTGGGGGTTAACCCTTTAGGGCACTGGTACTCTTATTCCTATGGCATGAAGAGTAGAAAAGGAGAGAAAAACATCTCAGTGAAAAGGGCTGGAGATGATTGGTAGCAACTGGCTTCCTAGTAGTTTAGATGTGATACAAGAATGTGTTGCAGTAAATGAAGGATTTCAAAGTGAGAGGATAAATTTAGGAGATTGTAAGCACTTCCCACTTCTGTGCATGGATTTTGATCATTTGTTGTGGTTGTACCTGATAGAGCTTTCCAGTGCTCTATCTGCTCAGTTCCTTCAGCCCACAATGTGTATTCCTTCCATTAGATGATAACTCTGGCATCTGGGCATTGCTGCAAATAAATAATCATTTTATTTGGCAATCCTTGTCCCTTATGATATGATTATCTGGTGGTTTTTGTCCTACGAAAGTAAGTTCAGACAGTAGCTTTAAGTACTTCCTCCAGCCTGAGCCCCAGTCTAAGCAAAGGAAAAACCTGTGGGTAATCAAAATATTGATTTTCTTTTTCTGTGTGAAATTTTAAACTACTGCCTTTTGTTTGTTGAAATATGAAAAATATATCTTATACTTATTTTGGTCTTCACCTCATAACCAATACATAATTTTTTAAAAGTCAAGTGATACACAAGCAAAGAAACCAACCTAGCGCTGACAACAAACTGGGGTTTTTTTCTATGTATTTCCTCTTTGGTGCCAGGATAATAGCATCTAATTATCTGTCAGAAAAGACAGAGCCTAGAGAAGCATCTGTGAAATTTGAACTGCACAGCTGTGGACAATACTCTGTACCCCGAGGGAATGTTTTGACTGACCATCACAGAAAGGGAACTGTTTCCTAGGGGAAAGAAGTCCATTGGTATAAAGTTCATGTCCTCCAATAAATCTGCTGATTCACATATGCAAAAAATATCTGGAAATGAAGATCCTTGAGACACCTTTTGTGAATGACCATTTCACACAGTAGCATTGAAGACAGATGGAGAAGGAAGAGGTCCATTCTCCAGCTCACATCTGTCACTGTCTTCTCAAGTGCAGCTACTACTCTATATTGAGTAGGAGACTACTGTTTTGATCCATAATCAAGGGCTGCATTTTAAGCCTGAAAAGGTAGAGAATTTTTGTTTCTGTTTAAACTGAGGCAAAGCTGAAAACACATGCTGAAGCTGTACAGGCTCTGAGTTGGAGTAACTCCTGAGGATGATAGGACCAGTAGGAATTAAAAAGTCAAATCCACTTCCCAGCTTCCAGTTTCCTCTCCCAGGCATGCAGCAAATGTGTTATTCACTCCCTGGCCCTTTGCACAATGGACTGACCTTACCCTCAAACAAGTCAGCCCAGCATGAGAGCAACATATGGAGCCTTTTGGGCCTTCCTCAGTCCAAAAAGTTATGTCATTTTTAGGCAGTAGAGGACCCCCAGTGGGACTGACCTTCCTCCTCTTGAAACAAGTATCACGACTCTCATTAACTTCTGTGGAAAGGGGACTGAGAATTGAGCATGCCTCTGGGAAAACAGAAAATAAAAAAGGCAAGTTATACGGATTCCTTAATGTCCATAATAAAGGCATTATTCATGCAAATGCAGTATTTAGACTATTTTAAATGCATATTTGTTGGAACACACACAGCAATGTTTTGCAGGTTCTCTGCAAATGTTGCTTCTGTATGTGCAGAGTAGCTGGTGATTGCTGCAGTGACACGGGGCATTGAACAGCAATCCCTGCAGTGAGAGAATAGAGGAGGGTACCATGAGGTTGAGCCAAAGCACTTTGCACCAAGTCCTTTGTTTTGGAGAAGATTCATAGGTAGAGTAGATAATGATATTCAGCTTCCACTCCGGATGTCTTCAAGTTTCCACTGGATCATAAGTATGATCATTTATGAGTATTTTAGTTGTACTGCCTTAGGGGAGGGTTTACTGTGCATTTTTGTGGAAGGCAAAATAAGTTTTTGAGTGTGTGGGAAAGACTGGTATGAGTTTTCTAATTTCTGAAGTGTTGCTTTAAGACTAATACACTTAAGATTGACTTCAAAGACTCTAGTTCTTCTCTCAGATTTGCTCATGGACAAATACAGATCTTGGTGATCCTCTCATCCCACTCCCCCAAAAAGGACAGGTGAATCTGAATTCTCTTTTGTAAAACAAAACAAAAGTCTGCAAAATATAAAATCCCAAAAGTGTCTTAAGGAAGAAATAGCCAATGCTAGAACCAGATGCACTGTAATGGGTGTAGGTAGATGTATAAAATTGTGAAGCTAAAACTATGTACATGCCTCTCTGTATGGTATACACTGAGGGAAGAGATTGATCCTTCCCCTGGTAAATCCATGCCTCACCATCCCTATGTGCTAGTCATGTGTGAACTTCCACTTACTACAGGAGACTGCAAAACTGTAACACTGACAGGAGCCGCTAAAGCAAAAAAATCTCCTTTGTTCAGATAATTCCAAAATACTGTTCATGCAAAGGTCATTGGGCAAAATCAAACTTAAGGCAAAACAGATTCATTCCTATGTTTATATATATCACTATATGTGCTCTCTACAAATCAGACCATGTAATGATGGGACTGACCTCTAAGTGTAGGAGTGCAAATAAGTATAACGAATCACCATCTTTCCGTGAGAGAAAACTTCTCCTGGAAACAGACAGGCCAAGCAGCATGCATTTTAATTAAAATCACATCCTGGGCATTTAACTTTTCAAAAATTATTAGTAAGACAGAGGTTACCTTTTCTTGTGACTACTATTATTACTGTCAGACTGCCTGCTTCAAGTGGAGGGCTGAAGGTTACATATGGGATGGGGGAATGTAAAGTTAGTTGGAAGGGGTTAGTACATGGGGCCGTAGCCTTGGAATGCTCTTTGTTGGCTAGCGGTCTCTTGCTGTCTTGTCTACAGCTGTGCAAAAGACCCCTTAGGACATTATGTATAGCCCTCAGCAGTGACTGCACTGCTATAAACTGCAGGTGACTCTGGTCAAATCCAATTTCTCCTCCTGAGCGAAGCACATGCTATCACCGCTGCATATTCCTTGCCAAGGCAAAGAGGGATAACAACTTTATAGATTATTATAGACAATTTCTTTAAAATTTATGTTTGGTATTGTTGTATTTCTTTAAATAATTTTGAACTGTTTGTATTCTTGTAATTGGAGCTAATGGAGCATGATGGAATAAGATGACATTTGGGTGTATATAAATAGCCTTGCAGATGAAAAGATGAGCTATTTAGCTTGGTAAAGGACCACACTTGTCTTTCATGTAGCAAACTTAGGACCACAAAGAGGCTTTCTAGGAAGGTCTTAATTTTTCTTACTATTCAGACTGACATTCCTATGATTCATTGGCGTGCATTTTACAAAATAGCTGTGCCACAAAAGGATGAAATGACCTACACAAGGCTATACAAAACTTGTGGTGCTGTCAGCACCAGATACTCCTAAATCTCTCTTCCATTCTATTGTATTATTCTTTGGGACCTAGCTAACGCTTGTGTCTTGAAGTCTTCCCTTCTAGAAACAAGTTTTGTTTCAGCTCCGAGAAGCACAACCACTTTAAAACAGAGGAGAAAAAACACATCTTTGGGGAAAAGTGTAATAAAGGCACAAGAAAACCAGATTATTTCATAGTATAAAATTCCACTTTGAAGTGTATTTTGGTGATTATCAGATAAATCCCTAAGAACAGAACTGGAATGACACTATATATGTGCTTGAAGCAGTTCTCTCTTTAATGGATCTTTTGGAACTTGCTTAAGTTGCCATGAGAAGCCCGTCTTTATCATGCTGTACTGTAAATATTTTAGTACTGAAATTGGCTTTTAATAAAATTAACTACAGGTTCAAAATGTTTAATGGACTCCATGGCAGTAAAATCAAGAAGAATGTCATTTTGTCTCTTTAATGTGCCCTCAAACATTCTTGCAATGAATTAAAATGTTGATTGTTATTTTTCAGCTCAGGACTTGGCAGGTGTGTAACGCGACTCCTGATAGCAGGACAGCAGATTACATTCTCCTATAAAACCATTTCTAAGGGACTTGGCATGAAAACTGTTATTGCATGTCTGCAGGTGTTTAGTAATTGGATTAATGCAGAGCAGAAGGAATGTCTGACACCCCAGCACTAAGAAATGCTGAGGAAAGACACATTCATTTCTGAAAGTAACCTGGAATGCATGATGACAGCCTGTTCACACACATAGAGCCAGATCTAAGCCTGTAAGTTTAAAATTAACTGCTGTGAGCAATCACCTTCCAGAGAAAAGTTTATCCAAACCTAAATACAATAACAGGAGCTCTGTAAGTAAGGAGGTAGGGAGCTTTGAGCTGTGTTTTGATCCTATTCCAAAAGCAACTTGCATTGCCTTAGCAAAAGTCCTTATATCATGCATATCACGGATCCCTAAAATCCTAGGTGTCTAATAAAAATGTCCTTGATAAACATATAGAACCTCAAAATTCTGTAAAGGTATAGAGAATATAACATAATCTCTGATCAAGGGCTTTAAGGATAAATTCATGTTCTTTTAAATATCTCGATTATGAATTAGGAAGGTTTATCTAATGGGCAGGGAACAAAGACATAAATCTTTCTATACTGACAAAAATATTAAACTAAGTAGTCCATTTGAACCACTAAACACTAGAAACAAGTTTCTATAAAGGGCCTCAGCTTAGGCCCTGTCAGTGCTCAGAAAAACACTTCCATGTAATCTTTGGGTTCACTAAGTTTCAGTGTACAGATGCCAGGCTGTCCTTGAAAATTCACTTGAACATGGGCACTGTTTTAGAAAGCATCTTTTGCACATACAGTTTATAGGTTAACTTTAAAAGCAGAGGGATTTAGGGATAAAAAACTTTTTGGAATAACACTTTAATATTTCACTAGAATCTCAAAAGCTTTGTCCTATGCAATGAATGTTGTTTCACTGGGTATCAGGAGTTTAATGACCATGGAGCAAATGGCAGCTTCATGGAGGTCATTAGAACTCTTCACTGACTTCCAGATGCAAGTCACAAGTCATTCCTATTGAAGTTAAAGTTGTTAAACAACTTCCGTTATAGCCTTGTCTTCTACATGCACACAGCTTTTTCCAGGCTTGATCTCTATTAGAAGGCTTACTGTTGAGGACATGGACAATAGAGGATTGACTGCATTCATATTGCACAGATAAATCCAGGTGCACAACATACTGCTTCAAAAGTTTTTTAGGATGAAAGGTTCAGCTTCTCTGAAGGTTGGGGAATGTTATATCACCATTCCCTGTACAGAGGTAGCTCTGCCTCCATTTAGATCCTTTCTGTGCATTGCATGAGTCAGGCCCTAGCATGGAGGGTCCATCTCATGTCGTGTGGGGAACACTTAATTTTAATTTTTCCAGCTTTCAGATGTTTGACTTTGGAGCTTTAACACCCATTGCTCATCAGCTGTTATGAATTTAATTTCTTTCTCTTCTTCTTTTTTTTTTTTGTTTTTTTTTTTTTAAAGAAGTCTGTGGTGAATCCACAAGCTTGAGCATTGCATTCCTGTGGCACATAACCGCTGTGCTGAACGACTACAGTGACCATAGAGGCTGACAGAAGGCTGTTCTAACAGGGAAATTAATATTGCTTGAATGACTCAGAGAATAATAAAAGCAACTAGTTCTGCATCTAACCATCCCCTCCCCCAGAAAGGTGATGGTGTTTCTATTAACCTTTCCCAACTTGACACCTCAAAATTGGATTAGTCCCTGAAAAACAACTTTGAACAATTTCTGAGAAAGTCTCTGAAGCCCAGAGGTCCCTGCCAGTGAAGGAATGGCTGTGCACTAAAATGCATCCCAACAGTGAGAACTAAAGAGAAGCAAAGGGATGTTTGCAGATTTTTGCCCTGTTTGTACACTATGAATTCACTCGGTCTATTGTTGAACACAGGAAAATAAGTTATCTGGACTTTTAGTTTGACTCAGGACACACTGTTATGTTCTTATGTATGTCTGAAAGTTATAGAGCTCAGAGAAAATCAGTTGCTTCAACTCCTTTTATTGTCAGTGGAGACAGACTGAGTGATTTATGCCACTTTTCTTTAACACCTGGCTTAGGAATTGCCTTCTAGAGGTACCTGTACTTCTCCACTGAGTAGAAGGGGCCTTTGCGTGTCTTGCCTGCCTGAGACTAGAACCATACTTTCAGACTATTGCATTAACTGATCTGAATCTCACTGCATCCCAGAATACCAGGAAGTGTTCATTATGCATTGTTACAGTGAAACAGTACTTTCCCCTCTGAAAGAAATGCAATTATAAGACTTTTATACTACTGAAACAACTGTTGTCACAGGTATATTAGGTAAGGCTCACGTCTCATCACATAGCTATGCAAGAAAATTCTGCAGCCTCATTGTCTAATTCTGTATCTAGATTGTTTTTTTTCACATTGTACTCAGAAATTATTATTACAAATTATGAAGTTTTAGAAAGAAAATTTTCTTCTACAAGTGGAAGAAGAAATGCAGACCTCACTCCAAGGATAGATGTCAAAATTATTGTTTAATTGTATACATGCTTTTTAGGAAGAAGTATGGGTGAAATGGATTGTCTGCTTGAAGTATTAAGTATTATGCCTTGTATTTTTAAAGGATCATTAACTGTGCTACAGAATATACTTTTGCAGGTTTTTTTAAAGAAGTTTGAAATTCCTATAATGTCATAGTTTGCTTTAGTTTCTTTATTTTATTTTCGTATTTAAAAATATGCAGAAAATCAAGACACATGACAACTAGAAGTAGAGATGTGTTCAAACCTGTAACCTTACAGCTTCAGGAAGACTTCAAAGTTGAAACTGGTAGGATTGAGTTACATTTCATCACAGAGGATAAATTTACGCCTGTAAGCCATAACCTTTGGCCAGTCCCGGTTTCCTCCTATTGGCTATGAGATATACCTGTGTTATTCATCTGTCATCCAGCCATACTGAATAAAATTCTTTCTTTTGCTTTTTTGTTTGTTTGTTTGCTTGCTTTACTGGCTACTTACATCTTCAACAAAGATGGGAGCTATCCAAATGGACTGTGTGCCTATCTACAGAAGACAAATCAAACTTTTAAAAAAATATATCCACTGTGCAAAGGATGGTGATTGCTGGGGTTACTGTAAAAACTGAAAAGTAGAATAGCTGTTATTCACATAACAATGAAATTGAGAAAACATTCAGTTATTATTAACACCATGTTTGTGTAGCCACAACGCAGAACTCTGGGGCTACATTTATACCAGTAAATAAAATGGACCAGGGCTCCCCTCCAGCTCTGTAGCCCATCGACATGAGCGACCTCCTGATCAGCCAGTTGAATTCTTACATTCTGAAACCGTGTGGCTGCCTCCAAACAGGCTGTTGTTTTTTGGGTTAGCTAAGACCTGAAAAGTGTGTCCAAACATTATCTGGGAGAGTAGTACTTTGGATTAAAACGGTGCCAAGAGGTGTGCTACTAATTTAACATCATGACCTGGCCCTGTTTAGTAAGCTAATATAGGAGTAGTAAAAAATGCCAGGTGCTCTACAGAGCCAGAAACCAGCGCAGTGCCAGTCAGACCTTGATATAAGCAGCAATATCTAGAGGATAGTTATATATAAACCTGGGTTCTGCAAAGATAGGCAAAATTTTCCTTCTCTATTGCAGAATGGAATCAAAAGAAACTAAATTTCTTCTAAAATTTGGGAACAGATGTATGCTTTTGCTGCTACTCTTAAAAGTCTGGGAGGGGGAATTTACTTTCTGTCATTCACAAATATTCCTTTTATCAAAAGAAGGCAGTATGTGAACAATATATTACAAGTATGTCATGAAAATCCATCTTCACAAAACCAAAACAATATGAAGCATTCTCTTCTCCCCAGATTATGAGGGTTTCAAATTTCAGCCTGAATGAATAGTTCTGTTTCCCACTCAAACATATTTCTTGGATAACTCCTGGAAACCTGATATCTAAACACTGCTCTTTATGGGAGCTCTTCTGAGTTTCCATACCAGTCTATACCTGAGGGTACGCTGAAATACACGGCTGCTCATGGCTGGAACCATGAAGCTATGTATATGCGTCTTGTATGCCTTCATTATAGAGTGCACTTGGATATTACATGTAACTTCTGTTATTAACACACAATCACTGTATGGAATTCTGGTAGCGTGTTCAGTGTGGGCCAGCTGATTTTCTGGTGAAGGAACGAAAGCTCAAGTTCCTATTTCACTTGACTGGGCAACCTCTGGATCCCATTCTTATTTTACAATGAGGGCAAATCCCTGAAATGGCCCAAGCTTTTCTGGGCACAAGCAGATAAATGTGGGAAGAGACTAGAGAAGACTCAAGTGCCTCAACTTGTGAAATCGTGAGTATCTCAGCTGTCTTCAGGACAAAGTGACTCCAAATTTTTTGCTTTGAATGAGTGCACCCTTCAGAAGAGCTCAGTAACTTGGCTACAATTTTCTTTCATTGCAGGCTAACCTAATATAGCCACAGAGATGTTAGTGCTGATTACCTGAATTAATTCTACAACAAAGACATCCTCTCCCAATTTTATTTCAGGAATGAATTATTGACTTTTTGGGGTGCTGAGATTCTGAAGGAAAAAACCCTAGGTGCCAAGCTTCTGAAGATATTGCTACTGAAATTACTGGCTCCAGCCCTCCCCTGCTTGCTGGCAGTACTTATCCAAGGTGACATTAAAACTTCCTTGCATTCTTAGATGTGTGATGTGCCGTTCTAACCAAAGGCAATCTGTTCTTAAAAGTACAGCTCTGTTGGCAAGTAGTGCTTAAAGAAATGCAGCTGGTGTTGAATAAAGCTGTCCCATATTTCTGGATAATACAGGCTGCAGCCCAAGATGAAGCCACTAGAAAACCTCAGCACAGGCAAGATACACAAGACTGTACAGCCAATGATAACAGGAAAGTTTAACACTAGATCAACACAAGTATAATTAGCTGTTTCAAGTAGAGACATTATTCTTCATTTCCTGCCCTCAACTTGTTGCTATGAACTGTTAAACAATAGCTGTGTTTCATGCAAGAAGGGTTGGGTTTCAACTAGTGAAATGGTTCCCCCGTGGGACCAGATCCAAAGGCAGATGGATTCACTGAGAGTGTCACTGGGTTTCAGGTGGGCCAAAACAGCCTGAGAAATACAGAAATGGTGGGGAAAGATAGCTTATATGACAACCCAAAAGCTCTTAATATTATTACAGCAGTGTTTTCATTCAGCTGGTTTCAGTCCTTTCTACACACATAGGGCTTTATACTTATGTCCTAAAACATGATAAGGAGATCTTCCTTTTTTTACGGTAAGCTCTAAATTTCTAATATGAGGAGAGGTTTCCCCTTTCTTTTCCCTACTACTTTCCATGCATAACGCTTCCTTTTCCACCTTACTTTGCCAGTCTCCTTCACCCGTTTCCCACCTCAGTCATGCTCTTTCAATCATACTTTTCTTTCAGTGTTGTCCCTGCTGCCTACTAGTAACTTCCCGATTCACTAAGCTTTCTATCCATGGATCCAGACTTCTTCAGGTCCCAGTGGGACTGGCCCTTTGAGGCAGGCTAGACACCATCTGAGCCAAATTCCTGGGTTCCAGGTAATGAGAAGCAGCTAGATCCAGGGAAAATCTGCCCTCTTTCTTTTGGTGGTATCTTATCCTGCAGTTTTGGCAACATCTGAACTCAGTATTCCATAGTGAGTCCAACGTGAATGTGGTCTTCCAATAACTTCATACCCATCCTATAAAATCAGCAGGGCCTGGCCTCATCCTGTGGGTTAGGAAAAACACTTTGAAATGTCCAACTGAAAAGTTTTTATAATTATATTAATCATTAGATCTTTTGTATAATATATGTGCAGATTATAGTTATGTACATGTATACCTTATCATTTTTGTCTGACATAGTAAACATTTGATGGTTTTTCAAACTTCCTGCCACTTTTAAATGGCAGACTACAAGAAATATAAGTTACATGCTCCAAACAGTTAGGAGTTCTCTGCATGCACACATGCTATGGCTGAGACCAATTCTGACTATCTGCAGATGCACACAACATGACATGCAAAAGGGATTATACATAATTGGAAGATGTGATGTGGAAAATTACTTCTTTCACTGCCACTCTATGCCTTTATTTGTTCTTGAATCTCTTATTAAAAAAAAAACCCCACCACACACAAAGAAACAAACATGTACACTGTACATCAGAACCTGGAAATCTCCCAAGCCACAGTCTAACAACTGGCAAAACTATCAGATAAGATTGAATAGAAAAACTACAATGTGATGATGGGCCAATTTTAGAGACAAGACACAAGACACACATCTGGTAGGACTCCTAGAACACAAACTGAATTCCTACTTCTACTACAGGTTTCCTATGTTACCTTAGCAAGCTCTTTATGATTTCCGCTCCTTGATTTCATTATTCTGAAAAATGAAAAAACCCACCACCCTTTTTTCTCCCACTATCTGGCTTCACTGTTTATAATACAAGTAAACCTTTGCAAATAACTCTACAAATGAGCAGAATGGACCTTATACCTGACAAGAATCTATTGTCTCAAAAATAATACTGGGTTCATGTACTTAGTATATAAGTAGCAATGAAACTTTTTTCTGCAAAGTGGTTTTGTTCATGGTTATATAAAACAATGAGTCATTCCTTTCTTGTTCTAGACATTTTTTCTTGTCCTTCTTTTTAAAAGTACACAAAAGGCAAAAGGAAATGTTGCATGGGTCGTGTGAACTTGGATAGATAGGACAGAAAGACTGGGAAGATGCTGTGGAAGACACATAAATGGTTTGGGAGCATGTATAAAGACTTTCTCTGCAATCTCTAATCTTTAAGTAACATTAAACTGTCTGCATTAGGTCTTCTTCAGCTGTATCACTCCGTACAACAGATGTCGATCCCGTGAATCTTTCAAGTGAAAACATTCTGTGATTCATAGAAAATTTACGATTAAAACATGGTATAAAGATGAGAAACCACCCGCCATTATGAGCCACGATGAACATGTGTGCAAAGTTATTGCAAAAGACACTCTGCATTCTACTCCCACAAAAGCAAAAAAATGTTCCCTTCGGTTGAATAAAATGTATAAATTAAGTAAAGATGGTCCTCTCCTACTGTTTAAGTCTTTCATATCAGTTTACAAGCAGTAAAATCATAAGAGCTCAGCAATAAGTACAACATTACTTCAACTCATCTGTCAGCTTCAAGAAATCAGAGTATATAATTTGTTGAGTAATCCTTTGAATTCCCATCTGAACATTAAAAAAGAAATGTGGTATCATGTCATGTACCTGTCTGTGACTTTTCAGACTGTAAACAACTCTCAGTGCATAGCTTGATTTGTCTGTCTGAAACCATGAGGCAGACATTTTTATTAACAAAGGGTGTGCTTAGAACTGCTATTTTTATCTAATGAATGCTACTATTCTTTCCCTTCGTAAGGGCATACTGAAAAGGCAATGGAGATGCTAGATTTTTCATGGTGCTGCTACTTCGTTTTCATTCAGAGACAAGAAAAAAATGCATGTGAATTTAGTAACTATGTGAAACTGAAGTGCAAAATTCTGAATATTCATATTATAGAATATGAAAACCTAAAAAAATATACTGTGAGCCAGGAAAACAGAGTTGAAATACAACCCTGCAAATTTTACCTCAGCCTGTTCCTGGCTTTCTGTCTCAGGATTCCAGATTCAATTGTATGAGGTTGTGGCGGTCTGGGCACACGCGCGTTCATACCGCCTCCCAAAGAGGAAAGGGGATCAAGGGCAGAGTGAGAAAAGAGAACATCCCATCAACTCACAGGCACGTGTAGTTCTCTTTAGCTGACTTAGAAAGACATCTCAAAGACAGTAGTTGGTTCCCCACATCGGTTTAACAAAGCCAAGTTCTGGGTCATGCACTTTGGTCACAACAATCCCCAGCAATGCTACAGGCTTGGGGAAGAGTGGCTGGAGAGCTGCCTGGTGGAAAAAGACCTGGGGGTGGTGGTCGACAGCTGGCTAAACATGAGCCAGCAGTGTGCCTAGGTGGGCAAGAAGGCCAACGGCATCCTGGCCTGTATCAGAAATGGTGTGACCAGCAAAGAGACTTTACCCCTGTACTCAGTACTAGTGAGGATGCATCTTGAGTACTGTGTTCAGTTTTAGGCCCCTCACCACAAGAGGACATTGAGGCACTAGAGCATGTCCAAAGAAGTGCAAGCAAGCTGGTGAAGGGCCTAGAGTACATGTCTTATGAGGTGTGGCTAAGAGAACTGGAGTTGTTTAGCCTAGAGAAACGGAGGCTCACGGGAGACCTTATCACTCCTAACAAACCTCCTAAAAGGAGGTTTTAGAGAGGTAGAGGATGGATTGTTCAACGAAGAAACAAATGATAGGACAAGAGGCAATGGCCTCAAGTTGCACCAAGGTAAGTTCAGATTGGATATTAGCAATTACTCTTAATGAAAGGGTTATTAGGTATCGGAACAAGTTGCCCTGGGCATGGGTAGAGTGCTCATCCTGGGAGCTTTTTAATAGACAGGCAGACATAGGGCTTAGGGATAGGGTTTAGTTGGGGATGTGTCGAATTTCATCGTCAGAAACAATGCCGGCGCCTCTTTATGGGTGTCTCCTCCCACTCTTGTGGATGGAGCTGGCATGGGTCACGCCTATGGAGTCCTTGGAAGGCCTCATCCCACAATCCAAAGGGCAGCAGGAACTGGACCTGCCAACCAATGTGGAGGAGACTCCGCAGAATGTTCCAGCCTCTGCTCCTGTAACACCTCAGCAGCCAGAAAAACATCACGTGATGGTGGTCCCCATAGTGCCTGACCTGCTCTTTCAT
>JAVSBS010009034.1:0-10130 GCA_033124195.1 Coracias cyanogaster | reverse complement strand
CCACAGATGACTCAAGCTGATTGTGCAGAAGCATCACTGCACCTTCCATCACTGGCATGTGGTTCAAAGTGCTGAATGAAGGCTTGAACGCGTGCCTTCTGCTGGATGATAAAAACACAGCCTGTTCAGGAAACCCAGGGGAAACTCTGCTCAAGAGGTTTCTGAAGCTCCCTAGTGCTGATGCCATATCCACGTCTGCTGAGCAGGGCAGGCTCTCGCTGCGGAGACCTTCCCTCAGGGAGGAAGACATCATCCTGCACCAAATCCCACACTGGAAGCCCAGTGCCTTCATGGACAGACCCAGTGCTGCTGGGGGAAGCTGCAGTGACAGAATCCACACCAGGACCTGCTCCTGCCCGGCTGTGGGTCAGGAGGGCTTTGACATGAACAGTAGACTCAGGTATGTCAAGGTACTCCTGGCTCTGCTGCGAAAAGCTGACACCTGAGCATTTTGTACCATACTTAAAGGCCTGAAGGAAACCAGCACAGACACTGTCTTCTCCCCCTTCTGAAACTGAGCTCTGCTTGCTTCCCAGAAACATTAATTTTCATCGAAGCATGAGAATGAGCTCAAGGTCCTCTGGATTTCTCTGGTTCTCTTCACATCACTAACGGGAAAACACAGTTCTGGAGCTGGCAGATGTCAGCAGGGTGGTGTGTCCAGCAGCACCCATGGCCACCAGCTAGCAGAGGCTTTCCAGGTGAAGCACGGGTGTGAACTGGGCCTACAACAAGGTGCTGCTCAATCCCTCTGCCATGCACCTCAGCAACCGTGACACTTCCCTGTGACAATGACAGAGCCTGGCCCAGGCTGCCCAGAGAGGTTGTGGAGTCTCCTTCTCTGGAGAGATTCCAAAGGCACCTGGACACGATCCTGGGCCCCCTGCTCTGGGTGAGCTGCTGGAGCAGGGGGTTGGACCAGATGATCTCCAGAGGGTCCTCCCCACCCCCCCCATGCTGGGATTCGGTGATTTTGAAATTGAAATAATCTTCCTTTGGTATAAGCCTTACTAAACATAAAGTGGTCTTTGAACCGTGACATCTTGAATGCTCTAAAGACATGCAGCAGTCTGGGGAGGAGAGGGTTGGTTCTGGGTAGCTAAGGACTCACCCCTGGTGTGTTCCTCCTTTCTGTGCTTAGGAAGACTTCCCCTGGTGCGACCGGGGAAGTACCTGCCTATGAACACAGAGCCCTGAAATAAGGGGCAGGTCCCACTCCCACTGCTCTTGGCTGCCTCTGAGCAGACACCTGGGACAAATTTGATTTTTCCTTAAGGTAATTCCTGTAAGGAGTTCATGGGGTTTTTTCCTCCCTAGCATCTGTCTGTTAAAAATTCAAACTGAACATTACAGTGGAGTTAAAATGGATTCCATTTTTTTTCTTTTTTCCTCTTCGCTTACTGTTATTTTCATGTGTTTCCCATCTGCACCCTCCCAGCGCATGTATCTGGTATGGTTTTTGTTTGTTTTTCCTGTATCAGTTCTGCTAAACAATATAGCTGAAGGCAAAGTACTTGGAGCCTGCGTGTTCTCGGTGTGATGTTGTTGTTCAAAGGGCTCCATCAGGGTCCTTCCTGTTGCAAGCAGTGGAAACCTAGATAGAGAAATAACATCCACTCTGCTGACTCCATTGTTGAGTGATTCTATTTTGAATTTAATTCATTCTCAAGCATGTGAATTTTTGGTTTTAGATAAAACTATTAAATTGTGGAAAATAAGTGAGAGGGATAAAAGAGCCGAAGGTTATAATTTAAAAGATGAAGATGGAAGACTTAGGGATCCTTTCAGAATCACAGCACTACGGGTACGTTTCTTTGACTTCAAACAATTTTTTCCATGCACTTCTCTACCTTTTGTACTACCAAACTTGTCGACTGAAATGTGTAGATTTAAAAATGATGTTTTGGTCAGAGTCCTTATAAAAAATGGAGACACTTCATTATACCTATAGATAGATGTAACTGTTACATAAGGTTCCTCTGGAAAACTTGAGGCAAGCTTTCATTATTATAATGTTATCTTATTAGCTTCCCAATCGTTTGTTGTTAGGTTTTTTTTGTGTGTTTTATCTTGAAACATCTTAGCATGTTTTAAATGCATTTGAAATTTAAACTGGTTTTTTAATTGTTAGAGACAGCCCTCACCCACTTCAGGATACTCAAATTATAGAACAGAATATACCGATTTATTGGCAGCAGTAAAATAGAACCAAGTGTTGCTGCTCAAACCTGAAAACAGGGCGTTTTAGAGTGTCTCTGCCTGGGGCTGCCCTGCCCTGTACTTGGTTCATCGAAAGCACGGACTCATCCTGCTGGGTTCTTAAAATAGGCTCACGTCTTAGCGCGGCGCGGAGCAGAGCGCAGGGAACAGAGTCATTCCTGAGGCCCGTAACACCCTGACCGTGGCCAGGGCCTGTGCCGCCGGTGCCCAGGTTAACCTTTCTGGGACACCGGCAGCTCCGCTCCTTCTGTCTGCCCTAAAGCACGTGCCACTGTCAGCTTAGGAACATTTTGGGTTTGATTGTATTGATCTTTTTTTTTTTTTCCCCTCAATATTGCTTGTATTTAACTTGTTTGGTCTTTTTTTTTTTTTCTAAGGACTCAAAAATTGGTTAAGGAGACGGTGGTTTTGTCAGACACAAGTTCTGAGTGTTTGAAAAATCGAATGTAGGCTTGAACAGTCGTGACCGTTGCATAGTGACATAGTGGGAGGGTCAGCGCTCCAACCCCGGGATCATTCAAAGCAGGAGCTCCAGAAATCAAATCATCTTGGGTTGGGGTTTCTCATGTTTCTTGAAGTTGTTGTTACTATAAATAGGAGTGGAACTGAGGCTCTCGTTGCTTCCAAAGCCAGTGCCAGTCCTGATGCTTGAAGGGACGAGACAGTTGTGGGGGTTTGTTGGGGTTTTTTGCCTGGTTTTGCTTAACTTGAATATTGAACTGAAGCTTTAGGTACGTGTGAGCCTAGGCATACTCATGTTGGGAAGGGCAATCTGCTTCCTCTGAGAAGTGTCTTTCTACTCGGCATGTGGGAGACAACACCTGGTTGAGTATTCCAGTGACAAGATCTAAAACCAGGGATTTCCAAACCCAGGCTGAGCAACCACTGCCAGAGGGGAAAAAGCCTTGTCTGGAGTTACCTCCCTGTGATAAAGCGATCAGGTTTTGGAGATCGAGAGTGCACGTACCTTTGGACACAGGCTGTGCTTGCCTCTTTTGTTACAGAAAGACAATCCCCTTGTGTTTATAAAGAAGTAGACACGGGGGAGAAGCGGCACCTCAGAGCTGTGTCCTTTTCTTAGGGAGCAAGGCGTTTCCACGTACTGCTCCTGATAATTCACACCGCTGCGTTTTCGGTTCCACAGCCAGGCCAGGAGCACTTCTGTGGTGAGAGGGGAAAATTGCCTAATAAAAAGTAATGGATTAATTTTAATCATTACAGCTTGATGTAAACAGACTGTGAGATACAAACACGGTGAAAGCAATTACAGAGCTCTGGGATTAATTTACTTCTCGTTCCAGGAAGACAGATTATCTGGGACACTGTCACAACTTTTTTTTCTTGGCTGGGTGATGTAAGTCAGTGTTCTGCAGAATTCTGTGTCCTGGAACAGCCCAGGGTGCCCTGGGGCAGCCTGAAACTGCTCATGTGCTGCTCAGCGAGGGAGCTTAGTCCGCTTGGCCCCAGCAAACCAAGTCACCCTTTAGACCAGCTCATTGTGGGAACCCAAAAATCAGGCTGTCAGCGCGCAGGTTGGGGCTCTCCTTTGCCAACTCTTCTTACAAGCACCCCTGTAAGATACGGGGTTATTTTTAAGTGCTCGTTTGAGATCTCTAATCTCCTGATTTTGTTACAAACATCGTGGTTCTCCTGTTGCGCAGGGTCCGAAGGTGCTGCGTTTGGCAGGTCGCTTCTGCAGAAGTCCCTGCCTGAGGTGGTGTTGGTAGTGAGCAAGGTCACATCCATAGGCTGTTCCATCGCTGCCCTTGCCCAGGGGGTTTGAAGAGTGCCTGGTCCCTAATCAAAGCAGAGATCCGTGTGCAATGAGTTACTGTATTCTGAACCAGGAATCGGTTTTATGCCAAAATTGACTGTTCTTTTTCACGTTTCAGGTGCCGATATTGAAACCCATGGACCTAATGGTAGAAGCGAGTCCCAGAAGGATATTTGCAAATGCCCACACTTACCACATAAACTCTATTTCAGTAAATAGCGATCATGAAACGTACCTTTCTGCAGATGACCTAAGAATTAACCTATGGCATTTAGAAATCACAGATAGAAGTTTTAGTATCCTTGGCTTGTTCTGGTGCGCATCTAAGTTGTGTCCTTCTAAGAGAATCGCTTTCATGTTACTAATTAGTGTAGGTGTTTGAATCTGGGGATTAGAAAAGAGGATTTTAAAACCTGGAGGTTTCATTCAGTGGAAGCAGGCCTGAGGCTGCTCTCGTTCATTCCGGAGTGAGTACAAGTGGTTTTTCAATGGAAAGCTGCCAGCAGGAATATCATCATTTGATTTCTAAAGCGTGTTTGGGGAACATCCTTTATCTGTGGAGTTCAGTCAACTTAAATAACAGTTGGAAGATTGGGAAGTAGATCCTTCGTTACTGCAGATGCTTCTTTCCAATGTTTAAGGTCTCTTAACTAAGTGACACTTCTCTTAAAACA
This sequence comes from Coracias cyanogaster, assembly GCA_033124195.1. NCBI lineage: Eukaryota > Metazoa > Chordata > Aves > Coraciiformes > Coraciidae > Coracias > Coracias cyanogaster. The sequence goes on along the minus strand of JAVSBS010009034.1, from coordinate 5,462 downwards.
AATTTCAATTTTTTTTTTCCTGTCAAATGATACCATTAACTGCAGAAATAATTTTCAAATCTTTTTGCAAGCCTGTGTATCCAAAACTAAGAGTATATCTGACATTGACAAATCCGCAGTGAAACAAAAGTTGCAGGGAATATTAAACAGGCCACGTGCAACTTTTCTAAAGCTTTAGGTAAACAGATGAAGGCTATTCAGTGCTCAATAGGAAGCGTTAGTTAAGAAGGAGGCTTGAGAGGAGTCTGAAATTATGTCCAGCAGCGGTTAAAATTGATTTGTAAAATCTAGGGGTTGGGTTTGGTTTGTTTTCAAGTCTCCTCAGGCCACTTTACCTTGTGTAGACGGCACAGGGTGAAAATTAAGACCTTTCCCTGGTTTTCTACGTGGTATTTCTAGCAGATAATGGCGGAAAAGCCTTAGGAGTGATTTGAAAGCACAACGTTACCTGCCTTCACAAAGCCCTTCCCAGATATTGTAGATATTAAGCCCGCTAACATGGAGGAGCTGACGGAAGTGATCACGGCCGCGGAGTTCCACCCCCATCACTGTAACGTGTTTGTCTACAGCAGCAGCAAGGGCACGATTCGGCTCTGCGACATGCGCTCGTCGGCCCTGTGCGACAGGCATTCCAAGTGTAAGTGCGATGCGCTCGTGGGCGTCTTGCCGCGGGGCGTGCGGGGTGTAGGTGCGAGCGAGCGTGCCGCGTCCTGCTGGTCGGCGAAGAGCATCCACGGTAAGGGCTGGTAGCTTTGTAGAACAGAACGTTTTAATTGTCTTGTTCTAGGCCATCCACAAGCAGAAGTGTAGCATGAGACAATTGCCGATCTGACTCTGCTCCTGTTTACCCATTTATGCATCATAAACTGATGGGAACAAGTGCTTTTGGCACCAGTGAGACCTGTCGTCTGTCCAGACTCAGTCTTGGTGCTTCTCAAAGGTATCTGCTTATCAAATGCAAGTCGAGGGCAGTTTACTCACCTTTGTGCGTTAGAAACTGGGCCGACGCTGCCAGAATCCATTTCCTTGGTGACCATGTGCAGCTCCTAGGGCAGAGCTGATCCGTAGGAACACGTGCTGTCTGAAGCGAGCCGCCAGGGCGCAAGGTGAACGCTCTGTGGCCTGCTGAGCACAGAAACGTGGGTAGGCGAGGAAAGGTTTTCTGTGAAGTCCTGAGGATAAGTGCTGTGCCTTGCAGGCTGCGCTCGGAGTTGTGGTTTACTAGTATTCCTAGTCCTGTGGGGTGACCGGCCACGCTGACCTGTGCCAGTGAGCTTTCTGTAGAGCAGGTGTGGCTTTCGTGCTGGTGCAAGGACACGCCTGTGCAGTGGGAGATGCAGAACACCAAGACACCTCCTCTGTTTGGCTCAGGGTTGCACTCAGTTGCTTAGAAGTGCTTTATTTTGTAATGGTTTGTCACTGGATGACGTCCTGTTAAAAGGGGTCTCCTCAAAAAAGAAATATTCTGGGTGGCTTGTTGTGAAGCGTTGACTCCAGAGGTTGACTCTTCGATTTCAATACTGCGTTTCTTCGCTTTCTAAAAGCGCACAAATTGCGTTTCAAGTGCAGGTGCTGGCATTTCTCTTCAGTAGAACATGTTGTACAGCTTTTGTTCGGATCTGAAGATCTGAACTCTACGTTGTAGAGCGGTCTCCAAACGCCCGGGTCACGCGGGAAGCTCAGTGTTTGGGGTGCTGGTGTTTTCGTCTGCTCTTGCTTGGAGACCAGTTGCAATGTTTGCTGTATCCACGTGCTGGCTTTTAACTTCTTTTCTGATTCATCCCTAAGACCTGTGGCTTGTAGTTTGCTGATGCTGCTCTCCAGCTGAGAACGTTGGAGATGGGCACCTGGCAGTCTGGTGACTAGGAGCATAACAGTGGTTAAAAAGATTCCTGAACAGCATTTCACAGCCACTCCCTGTGCAAAGAAACTAGTGCGTCAATTTAAAGTACCAAAAAAATGGTCAAAGGTGTAAAACTCGGTGTTGGCTTCATTTGTACTTGTGTCTTCTATCTGCAGTTTTTGAGGAACCTGAAGATCCTAGCAGCAGATCGTTTTTTTCAGAAATAATCTCATCGATATCTGATGTAAAATTCAGTCACAGCGGTCGATACATGATGACAAGAGACTACCTTTCTGTGAAAGTCTGGGACCTCAACATGGAGAACAGGCCTGTAGAGACATATCAAGTATGGTGCTCCGGTGTTCTTAAACATCCCTTCCTGTCCCTTGTCTTCTTGTTCTTGATTTCTAATACCAATTTAAATGTTCCAAAAAGGTTCACGAGTATCTCCGAAGCAAGCTCTGTTCCCTTTATGAAAACGACTGCATCTTCGACAAATTTGAATGCTGCTGGAACGGTTCCGATAGGTACGTTGGGGGTTGGGTTGGGTGGGGTTTGGGTTTTCCCTCAGCATTAACAATTTGGTTCCCCGCCTTGAGAGCCATGAGCGGTGGTTAACTTGAAGGATGCGATGAGTTACCTTCAGATCAGCTGGGTTTGGGGGTTGTCCTTCTCCGCAGAGCTGCTTCCCAGCAGGTCAGCCCTCACCTGTACTGCTGCAGCGGCTTGGTCCTCCCCAGGTGCAGGCCACGACGCTTGGCCTGGTTGAACGTCACGAGGTTCCTCTGTGTCCAGCTCTCCAGCCTAATGAGGTGTGCCTTTCTTCTGCTTTCAAACAGCGCTATCATGACCGGGTCTTACAACAATTTCTTCAGAATGTTTGACCGCAACACGCGGCGGGATATCACTCTAGAAGCGTCCAGGGAGAGCAGCAAACCTCGTGCCATCTTGAAGCCGCGGAAAGTGTGTACGGGTGGTAAAAGAAAGAAGGATGAAATAAGCGTTGACAGTCTGGACTTCAACAAGAAGATTCTTCATACAGCGTGGCACCCCATGGAGAACATCATTGCTGTAGCTGCCACCAATAATTTGTATATATTCCAGGACAAAATTAACTAAAGATGACTTGACTTGGGGACAGAGTCATCGTCTTGCATAGTTCAGCTCAGTCGTTTATCTGTAAAAGAGAAGGCCTTGTTGTCCTACCAGTGAAGAACATTGATGCACTTACTTCCCTTTAGCTAAAGGAGAGGGTCTGGCCTGGGTTTGAGTTCACGGGATGGTTCTGCCTTCCACGGGGTAGCGCGCGTCGGTCGCAGCTTCCCGAGAGAAGCCCTCTCGAGGCAGAACTGACGGACAGTGCTCAATGAGGCCAACGCTCAACACCAATGTATTTATTGAAGTCTGAGCCTTCCTTTCCACTTTATAGACCAAAAATCTAACACCCGAGAAGAAAAATTGTCATAAAAATGTTAATTTCTATCTCTCGCGCTCTTTCTCTGCTGTAATATTTGGGCCTTTCAAAACATATATTGTGCTTGATGCCTGTGAACATTCCTCCTCTGGCCTGTGTCGAGGCTTAGGTGTTTTTACCTTGGAGCACTTAGGTAGGTCTTGAGTTGGGTTCGTAGACAGGTTTCCATGAATATTTACTCACCAACTGTATCTATAACCACACCTTCTGGTGTAAACCACTTAATAAAATAACAAGCTATAAAAAAAAAAAAAGGTGTTTTTAAATCTGGAGGTATGTATTCAGTCTTTTTATTTTTTTATTGCATGTACTGAGACTGTGCAGACGAACTCTCGGTGGGCAGCCTGGACAGCGTTCGCCCCAAACCGTTGATTTCTGGCAGACTTTTTCTTGTGTAGTACTTCAAATCTGAAATTGCAGAATTTCCACGAGTTGTCATCTAGTTGGAGTCGCGCTGGGTTTCTTGTAGAAGACTCTCTGTGTGCCGAGCACCCACGGCCTGAACGGGGAGCGACCGCCTCACGCCAGACAGATCTTCTTGGAAGACAAAATTCCGTTTATCCGATGCCTCTCAACGTTAGAGACAGACCTTACGTGCATTATGGTTTTTAACCTTTTTTTTAGTCTTTTTCTCACGAAGATAACGGTTTATTTGAAATATTTGGCATAATATATTGTATCTGACATTGCCATTGAAGCCAGCGAAGGAAACGTCCCGCAGAACCTGCCGGTCTCGCCCAGCAGCGCCCCAGCTCCTCGCGTCCCAGCAGCGCTGACGTCAACACGGGGACGGTGGAGGACACCGGGGACGTCAGACGACACCAGGGATGTTGGAGGACACCAGGGACGTCGGAGGACACTGAGGCCACAGCCAGCGGCAACCACGGTGCTTGGAACTCCGCTCTTGGTAACTTTTTTTAAGCCTTAGATACTTTGGTTTGGTTTTTTCTTTTTCTTCTTTTTTTTTTTAATTTTCCAAAGAGGCCTAAAACGCATCAAGCTTCCCTTGGCCGGGGTGAGGCCCTGTCCCGGGAGCTGCCACAGCGGCACCGAGCAGCGCGACGCTGGGAAACGTGCCTGCCCGGGAGCGAGGTCGCGGCGCCCGGGAGGTGGGCTTCACACGCCAGTTTTCCTACAAAGAAGGTGGTTTTTGGTTACGGAACCGGATCTGTGACGCGGGAGCAAACGCCTCTGTTCCCGCTCCCGGCAGGGCGGGCGCTCGCCTTCCACAAACAACGCCTTGCTTACAAACCCATCTCCCGCCCGCCGGCTGTGACACTATTGGCAAAAACCTCACCCTGAGGGACTTGTGGGTCACCAAAACATGGGGTTGGGCCTTGTTCCTACCGCCCCTCCCAGAGCTCCCGTCGTGGGCTTGTACATAACTTGTTCGGATTATTTTGACCAAAAAGTTGAATAAATTTTAAGTGTTGACCTGGGCTTGCTCCGTGCGTTTTGACAACTCTTTCTGCCCGTTGTGAGGCCGTTGGCCCAGCGGAGGTGACCTGCTGCCGGGCGGTCCTCGGGAACTGTCCGGGCACCTTCCGTGGATCTGTCAGTGCTGTCTATTTTTGATCTATTTTTTCAGCAAATGTAAGTGGAATATGAGTAAAAAGAAAAAGGATATGATGAAATCTTATATAAAACATGATTTGCTTGTACCACTTTCAATTAAATGGTTTTTGATTTATTCATGACATTTTTATCATTTCATTTTATCTAAAAAAAAACCCCAGACATTCCAGTGCCAATTTGCTAAAAACAAGGATTTTTCAGGTGTTTCCCCATGGGGAGCAGCAGCTCCCCAGGGGTGGGACAGCAGCTTGGAGACACGCGTGGGGCAGGGTCTGGGGGACCCACCAAGCAGAGACTGAAGGATGGGCAAGTGTTTCCCACCAGGGAGAACTTTGGGTCTTGGTTGTTCTGAGGAAATAATGGGAGGAGCAGAAGTTGGAGATGTTAGAGGAAAGGTTCTTCAAACTTGTTTAGTTTGGTAGGATGGATCCTCGAGGGTGGGTTAATGGGGGCGTGTGGAGGACAGCTGGGAGCCTGAGGGATCTGCACCTAACAGGGCAGTGGTGGAGTCCCCATCCCTGGAGGGGTTTCCAAGCCGTGGAGATGTGGTGCTGAGGGACATGGGTTAGT
>JAVSBS010009032.1:19542-30322 GCA_033124195.1 Coracias cyanogaster | reverse complement strand
GGTTGTTGAAGACTGAGGGGATTTACAAGGTGAAATACCTTTGCATGTTAGTCCTCCTGGTTTCCTGCTCTTTTCCAGGCATTCACTATGGGCTGATTTAGGTGACAATGATACTGGCTGGGTGAATCTTTGATCTAGCTCATTGTGTGGCTGTTTTGGGCTCTTAAATTTGGTTCAGAGTGACAAACCAGGCAGGTAGTAAACCTATTAGATTCCTTTCCAAAGTTTGTAAAAGCAAAGCTTTACATGAACTCAATGGGAGACTGGACAAGTACTTAAAGGAAGTATTATCCCTGAGGATAATAAAACAGGCAAATCCTACCAAGCTGGGGTCATCAACTGAGCTGACAACAGTTGGCAGTACACCCTATATACTTGTGTTCTTCACTAGGTGGCCACTGCTGCAGTCAGCATATTGAGCTAGCTAGACCTGAAAGATGATTCCTAAATTCTGTTCAGTAGCTTCATTTTTCATTCCAGTTATTTAACTCAACTGTCTCTTGTACATAAGCAGAGGAATATAATGCAGTAGAAAAATCACAGCAGGTGACAGGACAAGACGTGGAAGTCCCTGTGAAGATCCCATTGCCAGTTAACACACTGTGACATTTGGTGTGCTTACAATTACTGCTTTTATGCAAGGAGGCATCAGTACCTGAAAAAAGGCTGCTATCGAGCTCTTTAGGAATTCTGGGTGGACTCTTAAAAGTACTGTTGTGAATGACTATTAATCCTTTCAAGCTATTGGAAAAGTAATTTTGAGTTGTGTGTGCTTGGTCTGATGCAACACCAGTGCACTGACCCGCTGACATCACGTCTTGCCTCTGTTTTCAAGAGGAAGGGAGGGTACTGGATGAGGAACAACGACCTAAATCTACAGCAAAGCACCCTTACCATCTCCTCTGCTTGCAGAATACTGCTCAGAAATGCCAGGCAAAAAGCAGAGAGGAGGAAATTGTCATGGTTGACCACATTCCCTAGCTCTTACCTCCCTGATTTGCCTCATTGTTTGATGAGTAATGTGTTTGGAAAGCAAGGCAGCCGATGCAACATGATAATCTTTCCTATGTCAGTTTGGTCTTTTAAAGTTTTACATGTATTGCTGTTTTAAGAGGAGAGTAATGCTTTAGATATGACAATGGAAATTATATGATCACAATTATTATGTACCTACGTAGAAGCATTCTACAGAGTATCAATTTCCTGCTACAGGACAAGATATAAATTCTTCTATGTATTTGCATAATAATGAAAAAAACTAAAGCAAGTTAATGGATCTATTCAGTTTTTTTAAGTTGGTTCATAGACATGCTTAGGTGCCATACTATTATGACTATTTTGACACAAACTCATACTACTGTATCCTGTAAGATTTTGTTGCTTTGTTTCCAAGACTGTTTGTACTATGTAGTTAAAGTGCAATTATTTGGAGAACCAAATCTTTAAAATAGCTTTTGTCACAGCACAGAATGCCGAGGGTCATATGAGGGTATCTTTACATGGATGGGTGCAGACAGTGACACGTTCACTCGGCCTGTGCCCTGAACCAGCCAGCTGGGAGCTGGCTCCAGCATAGCAGCTGCATAGCTGCGATTTGTGCGTTGCTGAGCCCGAGTTAATAAGGCTGGCGGTGAGGCAGGATATGTTAGCTTGGGCTCAGAACTGTGCTCACGTGTCCATGTGATTTCTGGAAAGAACCTGGTCTTATGTCCAGCTCGCTCAAAACATGAATTGAGCAAAGACGTGACTGTGCTTGTTTGTAAGCTAGTCAGAAATATAGGTCAGGGGATGAAGTCTGAAAGAATTTCTGTGAATTTCTATAGTTGCTGTCAATGAGATTTTTGCCTTTATTTAAAAAAAAAAAAAGCTGACCATTGCCTCATTTAGTTTACAGTAAGCTTATGATACTTTCAATTTTTAGGAATGTAGACTTTTGATTTCTAAACTGCGGCAGAACAGAATCTTTTTTTAAAATAATATTTTAAATTACTTTCTCCCCCCAAAAAACCAGATTAACGATCTTTTTAAAAAACAAAGATCTATTAGTGCTTAAGCTTCAAGACCTTACCATCCTTCATTACTTACCTTTGCAGGAAAGCGTAGCTGTTTTTTCCCAGCAAGCTGTTGAGGGAAGGAGATATAATTGTCAGCTCAGATTCCAAATTGGACGTAGGCAGCTCTGGAGGGAGTTATTAGCTGTCTGAAAATGCCTCAGAGGTACTTACTGCTGAATCAATTTTTTTTTTTTTTTTTGTAGAGATCTACTCTGGGAAGAATTTGTACTTTCTCTTGTTGATTTCTCAATGGTGGACAGACTTGAGCCACTCCATACAAGTCAATAATTAAAATGGAGAATATTGAATTATTGGCCTCTATAGCTCCCTTTATTTGCTCTCTTGGACATTCCGAAGGCATGTTGTTTACACTTACGATCATCTCTTACAGTCAGCAGCAACACACATATCATACCCTCTACACATAATTGATGCAGGACTTTATTTTCCTATTTCTGTTCTTACAGGCATGTGTTGTATTTGTACTACATCCCCTGCGGGTGAACTTCTAATACTTTCTATTGTAATTAATTTAATAACTTTTTATTGCAGCTCTTATGTTCTGAGTCATTTATACTGAATAAAATACTATTCATTGAATGGTGACTGATGCTAAAGTACATTCATCTGAACATGTGCTACATGAGTTTTAAAACAAAGATTGCTATTAAGTACTGCTTTGTCTGCCAGGGCCTTCATGCTGTAACTGAGCAACAGAATTAGAAAAAATGAGAGAATATGCCTGTAAGTTTATACTGTCATATCTGTATTTTCAGCTGATATTATTGCTTTATCATCCTGAAAGTATTGAACGTGGCATTCCTAATGTCAGCCATCTTAGGTCCATCCTTATTATCTATCACAGTCTCAGGATTCCCCTGCAAAGAAGTGACAGATTTCTGTTTTAACAAATAGAAGTTTATGTTGGCATTTAGATACATATGTTCTTATTTGAAAAAGCAACCAAAAAAAACAACACCACCACCAAAAAAACCCCAATAGATACCAAAATACTTTTTGAGGAGGACAGATTTTTAAAAGACATAGGAAAAACCAGAATGTCCTGTCTTTAAGTAATGGTTATATAGTACGGTACACTTCCACTGTCCATGAAGGCATGCCTAGTCATTTGGAAGCAGAGGAGTTTTTCCCATTCCAGAAGCTACCAAGAAGCACCTTAGTCCTGCTCTGCCTTTCACTCAGTGTGTTAAATCACATCATGATGTGCAACTGGCACCGACTCAGTTTCTTTTAGCTCATTCAGCCATCTCTGTTCTGGAAACCAGAAAAGGCAATGCACAGCATTACAAGAATTACAAATACCCTTCTGTCATCTTAATTTTTGGGAGCAATCCAGATAGAAAGATTCTGCTGATACCAGTCCAGATTTGGTCTGGTCTGGGCAAGGGATTGTGTGTTTGGCAAAAGCTACAGAATGGCCAGATCTGGCATTGCCGCAAGAAAACAACAATATCTCTCTTTTAGTTCTGTTTCTCTAGTCAGCTTAGAATTAGCAGGCAACAGCTCTGAATTTGTGACTAGAAGCAACAAATAATTTTCTCTCTTGCTGCTTCTATGCTCTTCTAATCAGCTCTTCCTCCCATATTAGCAGATGCACACAGTGAGCAGCAGTAAATGATTTATTTAGTTGCTTTTGCTGCTGCATTGGAATTCCCCAACTGCATCCTTTTCTTCAGGAAGTGTTCTCAAGAATTTTAAAAACTGTAAAACTGATCCTAGTACGGCACTGAAACGAGATACTATGAAGAGTATTTTCGCTGCTGGAGACAGCAAAAAACTTCAGTGCTTGGCTGCACTCAGCATATTCTTTAAGGGGGAGCCACACATCCCCATGAAAGTGGGATTTGTATTCTCATCAGCGTACAAGCAACAGTTCCTCAAATTCCTATAGGATCCTGTGGTGGTGGAAGGAATGATTCAGCATCTGCAAAACGACCTGTCTTCAACTATTCCCATTCCATCCCAGGATGCATAAAAATAAATCTTTCTGCAGAAGGATAGAGATCCTTTGAAAAATTGTACAGAACATACAGTTCCTGGAATAACAGAAACCTCACATCACACTGTCGCAGAGCTCAGGCTCTTGCTAGAGGGCAATTCGGTTAGATGTGCAGATAGAGTGATCAAAATGCTCTTGAAAATTAAGGATTCCAAAATAAGATATTTTTTAAAAGCAAACCTGAGGAACTGTTACAAAAATGGTATTCTGGAATTGTTTATGTTTTGTTATAGTTTGCATATTTATATATTTATAAAGAGATGTGTGTTTATTTTGTATCTAAAATATGTATTACATGTGGAATACAGTGATTGTACTTTTTTTTTCAGTCATAAACTGAAAAAAATAGATTATTTTGAGACATTTAGTATGGACTGACTGTTTCTTTAACCATCTATTTTTTGTGATTTGATCCTTCTTTTTCCCAAATCTTTTGAATTCCCTAGGGATTTGTATACAATATTGCAAAAAAACCAGGATACAGAGTCCTGCTTCTCTGAACACAGAAAGAATCAAGTGGAGACTTACCTTGCTCAGAGCTTCCAATCTTTTTCAGTTAGCACTCAGCCTAATAGCTTTATCAATATGTTTTTCTTCTAAGAGTCTCATTTTTAGGTCTCTGTGACTGGCTCTCTTTTCCTTACTCCCATGTTAGTTATTCTCTCTGACCAACACATGCTCACATTATAAATACACACACACTCATACCGTGCAGTACCCTCCACTCACACCCTCTTGATTTCTGAACAGATTCATATACATGTTTATTTTAGACAATGATGTATTTTGAGGACTCTTGACCTGGTCAAGCAGTGGTTGTACTTATACATAGGTTTCAACAAATTTCAACCAAATGTATAATAGCGTGCTTTGCCTAGCATGTTTTTCTAGCATATGTAGAAGTATATTTATGTTATATAAGATGCAGTGCTCTCCTGCTTTGGCTTGATTGTGTTCTGTAGGATCAGGAAACAAACGTAATCTGTAAGTCATCTTTTACACTGTAGTTCTATCTTTAGTTTAGTTACACTAAAATCCTATAGTTGTAAGTCCTAATTACTGTAAGAAACTGAGAAGTGGCTCAATGAGATGGCAGTTGTCCAAATTTATAAGAATAACCAGGATTACAATTCTTTAAACAGGAGTTAGGACAGTTTTATGAAGGGTGGTTTAAACAAGTGATTTCTGTGTGTCTCTGTAGTATTTTCTTTGTGAAAAATAAAAATTGTCAATGTTTAGAGCTGGGCTGGCCACTAGACAATTCTTTTCTTACCTACTGCTTGACATAGTAACACAAGAAATTGAAGAGGAAGTCACTGGCTTGTAACTTCTTGTTGCTGAGCTCTTCTGGGTGGTCTGCATAGTTTAAATATTTCAGGAATGAAGTATTTAAGAGATTACAATGTTAAGAGAGCAGGTAATCAGAAAATGTGTCTTCCTGTTATGTAAGGGCACAACGAATGGAAGAGTTGAAAGGCACGAATATAAACTGTTTAGCTTTTCCATGTCATGGAACTTAACAACAAGGTACAGATGCAAATAAAATTCTTACCAAGTTTAAAACTAGAATATTAAAAACTATAAATTTACAGTTGATTATCTGCCTAAAACCAGTGAAAGCACAGCTGAACAAATTAAATACTAACATGAAAACTAATATAACTCATAGAAGAGCACAGACAATTACAACAACGGCTGTTTACTGTTTTCACCGGTGCTGTCAGCTTTGTGCTCAGTTTCATTCAGTTGTAGATACTGTAGCTTCAGAAATTACACCCTGAAGCCTTCGTAGCTTTGTCTTGTTCTTACATAGGCCAGCTTTCAGCACAGCACAGTACGTAAAATACACCTTTGTAATGGGAATGGGTAATTTTCTTTATGTTATTTTTCTGATCCCATCCCCGCCCCCCTCCCCCCCCCACCTCTCCCACCAGATTATATTTTACAACAGTTTGAAGGAATAATACATTAGGTCTTTAGTTAAATTAGCAACGCTATCAACACTTTTTGTTTTATACCAGGTTTTCACTCTAAATGCAATTTGCGAATTAGAAACTATAAAATGTTAGCTCTTAAGAAAAGACTTGAACTTCTGCACTATCTGAATGTGTCTGTAAAATACACATCTGTAAGAACCCTTAAAACTGGCAAATTTGGCCTACAAGAGAGATCATTTGGACAGTGTCCTATCTCTAACCTAGGTAATAATGTGGTTTTAGGCAATACGCAGCATACAGAGAACACAAATCTCAAAGTGTAATCAAATGAAGATACAATGAGTATTCCTTGTGATAGATGCTTTGTGGGATATTGGAACAGCATTGGGAATGCTTTAATAACAGAATAAAAACACATTCTTCCCTCTCAAGTAATGCAGCAGCACTATTTTTGCTTTAGAACGGAATCATGGAATAAAACCAGGAAAGCATCAACTTTAACAAAGAGAAGGCAGTGAGTTTGGAGGGGGTCACCATTAGGGAATAGCCCTCAAGGGCTTGGGCCCTCTGGTTATGTCCCGGGATTGGCAATGTTCATGAGAAGCTGGGAGGGGGCACATCCAGGACAGTCAAAACAAACAGTCAAGGAGATATTCCCTACCACATGACATCATGCTCATTATAAAAAAAAATGGGAGGAGGGCGGAGGAGCTGACCAGAGTGTGGAGGAGGAGGGTCATGGCTCAGAACTGGTGAGCAATTGCATTGTGTATCACTCGCTTTGCATATTCATTAGTATCATTGTTATTGTTTCTTCTCTCCTTGTGTTGTCCTATGAAACTGTCCACACCTCAGCCCATGAGGTTTTACCTTTTTCTCCTGATTCTCCTCCCCATCCCACCCACAGGGTGAGTGAGCAAGTGGCCAGTGGTGATTTGTGCCCAGCTGGGCCCAAACCATGACAGTCTTTTTTGATGTCCAACGTGGGGCCTGAAGGGATGAGATAATGACAAGATGTGAGTAGAGCATGGTAAAACAAATTTGTTACAGGCATTTATCATATTAGTTAAATAGTTGCTAGTCACAATGTTGGTTCATTTGTTCTCAGTGGTGGTGTTATGTAAATCCTTATGTGCACTGTGTATTCCCTGTGGTGATGTATATCACTTCTGGAAGAGGGATCAGGACTATCATTTTGCTGTACTGGGTGATGTCCGCTTATGATGGGATTTTATCACTGGTCAGGAGGTTAAGCTGGTATTTGTATGCGGCACTGTTGTCATGCCCATGCCTGGGGCGACTTCTCTTGGAATCTGTTAGTAATCACACCCAATCTGAGGGTAAGACAGGGAGAGGTTACTTTTGCTGCCTCTTTCACTCCCCCTTTCTCCTTCAGCCTAATTACAACAGCTTTTGAGAAATTAGAATATCCTTGGGATCTTCAAACTAGCACACTCCTATTGCTATGTCTCCTGAATATGTTTCAGATCTTGTTCAGGGTTAAATGACTATTTAAGAATACCTCCTGGAGATATGCCCTGAGGCTGGATAGTTCTAAGTGGCAGGTGTGTGGGAGAGTATGGGCAAGTTCCTAGGACAGTGGCCACCTCCAGTGCTTTGGAATTTAACCCCTGAACAAGTGCAGAATCCTGAAAAACTAGTAAAGTGTTTGGAAAAATTATGCTGTCAACCTGGCAATTCCAGAGAGACACAAACCACTACAATGTCCTGGGGCCTGGCCCATGCCTACTGAGCTGTTCTCAACACTATTCAATACCCTCAAGGGGAAGAGAAGGTCTCTGGGCCTAAAACCAGACCTGCAGCTATTCCAACCCTCCTGAGAAGCACTGTGGCTACTCAACCCCTGGCAACAGGCACTGCAGCTAAACCAGAGACCATCACCCGATCTCTGTCCCTGAGTAGAGCGGTGAGATACGCAAAACGATTTCAAGCTGTCACCCAGGCAAGTACATTGTTACCTGGCTGCTCCGATGTCAGGGTAATGGGGCTAGTAGTTTGGCATTACAAGGGTAGGGAAGCCAAGCAGCTGAGATCCCAGTAGAGAGAACGATGTATTGACAAGGCAGTTGGAAAAAAGCCACAAGCCCTCAGCCACTGGGGGTGACTTCTGTCAGGTGTGAAGGAAAGGCACCCACTCCTTCAAGGAAGATGTTACACGTCACGCAGGCAAGTGGACCATCATGGAGAGAGGTATTGAGTACCTGAGGGAATTAGCGGTGCTAGAGGTGATCTACAGTGCTCCAAACAAGGAGCAGTTACCCACAGATCCAGATGAAGTCCAATGTACATGACACGCGGCCAAATTTTTACAAATTGCACAACCATCATATGCCAACTCATTGGCAGTACGTCTGGGAAAGAAGATGAGGGACAAAGACTGGATGAAGTGGCTGGCCAACTCCGTCAAGGGAGTAAGGTCAAAGGATCTGCACAGGAGATCCAGTTTTTAGGAATAAAATGGCAAGATGGGCCTCATTGGATCCCAATGGATGTGATCAACAAAATAGCAGCTATGTCTTCACTGAGCAGCAAAAATGAAACACAGGCTTTCTTCGGCATTGTGGGTTTTTGGAGAATGTGTATTCCGAATTACAGCCTGATTATGAGCACTCTCTATCAAGTGACCTGAAGAAGAAACGGGGCCCTGAATGATGACAAGCCTTTCAACAAATTAAACAGGAAATAGTTTAAGCAGTGGCCCTTGGGCCAGTCCAGGCAGGACAAGAGGCCAGAATAGCCAGTAAATTCAATTGTATGTGTGATGTTAATTACCTAATAACCCTGCCACTGTGTATCATCATTATTACTAGTGCTCTATGCCATATCAATCATATTACAGTAAGAGTCACACAAATCAATAAAGGATGGACTTTAATGAAACTCAGCAAAGTGCAGCAGTGATGGAACTTGAACGGGCTTCAGCAGCTGGCACCCAGCAACTTCTTCAAAATCAACATCTTCAACCCACAGACCATGGTCATGAGCAAAGTACACCAGCTGCATCTCCAGATGAGGCATGCACAACCCAACATCACACATCATCTCTCCTGCCCTGAAAGACTGAAACTCTCAGGGTTTGGGACAGTAATGACAGATGCAGCCTCAAAGATGTGGATTAAATTAAGTCAGTGGACACATTAGAGGGATGGTCCGTCAACTAAAGGAATGGTATCTGTGTGTATATATATACACACACATATATGTAGGTCACATAAAAGACAAGAGAAGCGGTGCTGATTAATTGGAAAGTGTAGGATCTGGGCATGATAAAGATGGTATAGAATAAGAGGTGGATAATGTCCTGGGTTCTGCTAGGACAGAGCTAATTTTCACAAGAAACTGGGAGGGGACACAGCCAGGATAGCTGACCTGAACTAGCTAAGGGGATATTCAATGCCATATGATGTCATACTCAGTATATAAACTGGGAGAGGGAGCTGGCTGGGGGGGAGGAGGGATTGTGGCTTGAGAATGGGCTGAGCATCAAGTTCCAGGTGGTGAACAATTGCATTGTGCATCACTCGCTTTATATATTCTTTTATTAGTATGATTGTTATTATTATCTCTTTGCTCCTTGTGTTGTCTTATTAAATTATCCTTATATCAACCCATGAGTTTTTACCCTTTTCTTCTAATTCTCTTCTCCCTGCCACCGGGGAAGGGTAGGAGTGAGCAAGACACCGTGTGATGCTTAGTTGCTGACTAGGTCTACACCATGACAAGGACACAAATATGTATTTAACAGAAAACAAAGTTTTACTTATTTAGCTGCTTATGGAACTGACGTGACGAGCGGTAATGGACTCCAAGACAACTCTATGAGAGTTATAACTGAAGACATTTATTTGCAAAAGCTGCTGCATTTTATACCCTCCAAGTCTTAAAGCACACACCCTAGCACTGTCCATCAGAAAGCTGCTAAAACGATTCGCTCAATGCTCTGTCCATATGCCTCTCTTTACACGCTAATTGGCTGGGGCTCCTGCTGTGTCTCCCGCCTTGTCTGCAGATCTCTTGCCAGGTTTCTGCTCTGTGGTATTTGCTCGTTCAGATCTCTTGCCAGGTTTCTGCTCTGTGGTATTTGCTCGTTCAGCCTCTTATCTCCTTCTCTCCTTGGGAAGCCTCAGGGCTTCCCAGGCTCTTCAGGGATACATCACTATCTGTTCAAGGTCAACGTCCATCGTTCTCATCTCTGAGTCCTCAGACCAGCTGTGGACTCCCACATGGAACCACTTTTTTTATGTAACATATGAGTTTAATTTATTTATTTTCCAAGTTGGGAAAGATTGTTCTTTTTAAACCAATTCTTGCATGATTTTCTCTTGTTCCAGGCTGGATTGTTTAGATGGGGAGCTATGAGATGACTGATTTAGTTCTCATATAGGTGTTCAAACAAGGAGATCTGGCCCCATTTTATATAGACTTTGTATTATTGCTATTCCCAATTTTCATGTACAATGTGGCTTGAAAGCATGGATGCTTGTCTGATATTAATGACCATATTCTTCAGTTCTTTTGATTTTAGAAAAGTAATTTAAATTTTCTTTAATTTATTTCACGATGTGTTAGTTGATATCATGAACATGATTCTCTGTTGTCTCCAGCAACAAGCCATTGACGTTTCCATCCTTGCAAGCCCAGTTATTCAGCCATACCTGCCTCTAAGCTTCAACTGAAAGCTGAACATAGGAGAGGACTATTTCTCCTCTGAATTATGTTTGCCTTCCTGTTTTCTGTTCAGCATATCC
>JAVSBS010009032.1:9193-19442 GCA_033124195.1 Coracias cyanogaster | reverse complement strand
AATAAAGGGTGGATAATGTCCTGGGTTTGGCCAGGATAGAGTTAATTTTCACAAGAATCTGGGAGGGGGCACAGCCAGGACAGCCAAACCAATCAAGCCAAGGGGATATTCACTACCATACGACATCATGCTCAGTATATAAACTGGGGGATCTGGCCAGGGGGAGCTGAGATCATGGCTCTGGAATGGGCTGAGCATCGCTTCTGAGTGGTCAGCAATTGCATTGTGCACCACTCACTTAGTATATTCTTTTATTAGTGTTCAGGTAAGCTTTAAGTTTCATCCTGAAATAGTGCAGAAAATACATGTTAGTGCTGTCTAGGCTGTCAGGGGCTCTGGCTGCAAGATACCAGAGCAGCCAAGAAGGAATCTTGTAGTTAAGTATAGTCTAGTTTTATCTACCTTTTTATAGCCCAGGTTCTAACCTTGTAGTTGGAAATCTGACCTTGTATTTGGCTATTTTTGAACCCTTAACATTGTGTGCTGTTAAAGATGAGTCTAGTGAAGCTGGCAGATAGACAGCAATTTAATCTTTGAAAGAAACAAGCCCAAATTTAGGGACTGGAGATAGCTGTAAAGCTACAGTGGCTGCTGTGTTGATGGGTCTGTCACATGGCATGTTTTAAAGAACAACCTCGAGCAGGCTTCTTCTGGAAGAAGCAGATGATGAAGAGGCACCATATTGCTTAGTTTCTGAGCAAGAAAAATGGACTCGAAACATTTTGTCGTGTTCTGTTCCATCCACGTAACTTCTGTCCACAGCAGGACTGCACACAGGAACAGAAACTGGAATTTAGCCCTGTAACTGCAGCTACCAGCTCTGCTCAATCCTGTGCTGGCTTTCACTTGTCTTTTTATAGCTTTGTTGGTGCAGCAGTGTTGACAGTGACTTTTGCCTATGAAGTAAAACAATGAAATTTCACAGATGGGAATTAGACCAGGGGAGTCAGAACTTCCCTTTCTACGGCTACTTTGCAAACCTAAAACCAGAACTTTGCACCTTCCTAATGCAGAAGCATCTATCAGCATACCTGCAGTTATAAAGCAGTGATCCTGTAGTGATCCATTTGCAGAATAATTTCCTTCTAATAGTGAAACAGGAACACTAACCCATTGTAACCGAACACAGAAAAGTTCTGAGAGAGATGAGACAACATGCAACTGCACGTCAGCTACACAGTCTGTGTAACTCAGCTGTGTTAGTGGCTCAATAGTTAGGAGCTGCATCCTCATGTGTCCCTTCTAACTTGAGATGCTCTGTTCTGATTCAATAAACATTTAGGTGGCCAAAGAGATTTAACAGTAATGCTATCAGTTTACTCACTTCAAACTCAAAAAGCGATGTTTATTTTTAGGAAATTTGTTTTGAAGTACCCTTGTTTTAAAGTCTAAATTACAGTTGCTAAGAATCATCTTACACAAAATGCACCATTATTTTTGACACCAATGTGAAATTTGAAAGACGTGCTTGAGGGCTGTAGCACTGAGTTAGTTCCATTGTGGAACACGCTCCCCTCTAAGTCATTCCATGGAGTTCCCTGGGATTGAATTTACACGAGTAAATATTCATTACAGTTCACCACTCAGTGCCCCATCCCTTCCACTTCAATCAACAGCAGTATGAGCCATGAGTTAAATGAGTGCATGATTTCATAGAGAGTATTCTGAGCTACTGCGGACTTCAAATTCAACTGTTTATAAAAGGTTTTACAAAATATGTTTAATTTTTTTTCAGTTTTAATATTCAGGAATGTATTTGTTTAAAAAAAGAACAGGATTTGGCTTCATGAGAGTTACAGATCAGTGTCAGCAAGTTCTGTTCATTGAATGAACTACTTTCATTAACTATTATAAAAGTGTTTTCCAAGGAGCCAGTATCATACTGTTTCTTACCTCCACCTGCTTGTTCTCAAGAGTGTAGGGAATTGAATAGCAAATTGACAAAAGCAGGATTTTCCTAACGTTTGGATAATGGGTCTTGTTTTAATAAGCAGACATGTTTTATAAGCAGGCTACCAGCAGCTGAGGTAACTTGCTGTTTTTAACTGGCCCTGTCTAAACCAGGTATTGTGAACCTGGATCACCAAGATCACGCACTGTACCCACAGTGAAAGCTTTTCTCTCCAGCAAACCACTTAAGCTACAAACACGAGGCAGCTGCTTTTGTAACTCATCTTCAAGAACAGCGCCTTTTTTGGCCACTAAGGCCTTCAAAAGAATGTCCAGCACCATGGAGCTCAGCTTGAGCAGCCTGTTCGATAAGCTTTTCCTTCTGCTCAGATGGATGCAGAAAAACCAGACAGGACAGATAGATGTGTCTGTCTGTGGGTGCAGTTTGTCTGTCACACATACGCCTTGTGGTTTTGCATTTGAGTAATCTCCTCACTACTACCTTAGCAAAAAGATTGTCTTAACTAATCCCCGCTGCGGCTTATGGGTTTACAGTAATTGATGTGCCAGGTACTACATGTTTACGCAAAATGCATTTAACAGGTGATACTTGAGTCCATTACATTGCACATGACAGTTAATCCAGCAAAAGGGGTAGTGGAGAAATATTTTGAAAATCAGATGGGTTTCTAATTTAGGCTGAAGTCAAATACTCTGCATATCAATTCAATATAACAGCAAAGATTTTTTGTTTTCTATCAATCTTCAAGCATTGCTAAAGAAATGAAAAAATAAACATAGCTGTGAGGCACTATTAGGTTACATACTGCAGATAATCTGATAGTTGTACCTGGACTCCGGTTAATTGCAATTAGATTTTCTGCAACTCCTTACACTAAATACAATTCAGTGGATAGCAGTGAAGGAGGAGGGGGAAGGAAGAAAAAGTTGCACTTTCTCTATCTTAGCCAGCATTTGAGACTGTAGCAGCCTGTGAGTTGCTGAATGAGTGGGTGCCAGTCACAGAACTGCTCAGCACGCCTGGGAAGGTCACTGAAGACCCAGTGGGACTTCCCCTCTCAGGGCTCACTGGCATTTTTCTGGGCTTGCACTGAGTGCCAGGAACCTCACACTGGCACACGTACTCATTCTGGACTTAAGCAGTGCATGATGCCTTGCATGCTATTTTGAAATTTTAGTATTTTAAGACAAATTTAGAGTAATGGACTGAGGACCAATATAATCTAGAAAAAGGTATGTTGGGAAAATAACAGGAATGCTATAAATTACATAATTTAAACCTAGCTAAAACATGCATGTTAGGAACTACAGAATAGCAAAAATGTGATTTCATGTTCTGGCTAATCCAGGAATGAAAAATACTGAGAATATGGCATTCATGTGTCTGAATTTGCTCCTAAATGTGCCTGCACGTTGTAGCTGTGTATATATATTTAAAATTAACAGCAGTTGTCAAACGCAGATCTACACATTATAATGTAAAATTTGTATTGGGCAGCTGCAGAAGCAAGATTCTCTAGGGCATTCTTTATTTTTAAATTAAATGTAACAGCAGCTCTAGTGTTAAGTATAGTATATTAAAAATAGAAAATTGGACAGTTTGTCTAAACCTTGCTTCCAGCACTGCTTCCTTGTGGGCATGAAGAACACTAACAGCAGGTATTATTAGCAATTTTTACCCTGGTCCAGTCTCCCCAAAGAGCAGAGGCGTGCCTGATCTGTAAGCAACACACAGATAGCCCACAGACTGCACTGCCAGGAATTCCACAGGATGAAATGAAGCAGGATGAGAAGTGCACATGTAACTTAACCTGAAATTAAACATGTAACTGAAAGTCAAATAGAGCAAGTTGTCAGGAAATGCCAGTCCCAGCAGCTTTCTAACGACAGTGCTCTCTTCCAAGTGCTCGCCTGTAGGTATATTCCTGGTGTGGCTGTGCAAGCATTTGAAATTGGAGGTTTTTTTTTTAACTTGAGTGTATTTAAGAACATGCAGGCAATCCTCTGCAGAGCTTTACATGTGAATTGTGTTTGCTTAACTCCATGTAGCTGAGTCAGAGCAGTTCCTCAGTCATTAACTTTTCTAGTTACCACTACTGTGGTCACATGGCAGCACTGAACTAGCCTGTTCTTTCCAGGCTTTGGGCACGGGCTCTGCTTCAACACACTTCCGACTATACTGAATATGTTTGGAAGCAATTTTGTTTGCAGTTTTGGCTGCGCAGCTTGGGAGAACTCCACGCTTCTGGAGCGCATCCTCAGCACTGCTTCCAAGCCCTACACCTTTAGGTATGGGTGGCACAGCTTTTAGGACTATCACTGGTGACACCTGAGCTTACACCACCCCACCTGGGAAGCTTCATATTTCTCTGCTGACATGTCCTGCCACACCACCAAAGCAGCAGCCAGACTGACAGCCAGTACCTGTTCCGAGAGTCTCCCTGCACTCAGAGCTCAGTACCAGAGCAGATTCATCTCTTTGGCATCAACATATCCTGGCAGAGGCCTACAACTGAAACCCAGTGGTTTTTAATGCCTATTCCAATGGCTTGGTGCTAGGAGCTCCATTTCCACCCTGTGCTGAAATTGCACCGGGCTGCTCAAGCACACAGAACGGCCTCGTCCTCTTGCCCAGACTAACCACACTATCTACAGTCTGCCCGGCCCCTCTGTCCTCACACAGTCTAACATGAGACCCTCCAGCTCAGCTTTGCAACAACCAGAATTATTACCTTTGTTCCCCAGACTTTGAACTGCTTCCATTAGCTCTGAAGCTCATCTCTTCATTTTCTTGGGACACAGGGATTCCAGCACTCATCACTCCAGACTAAGGTGAAATGCAGGAAAGTCCACAACAAATGGAAGGACAGGTTGCCAAGGGGAAATACAATGCATTGCCTAGGCACACAGAGACAAAACTAAACCAGCCAAGTTCAGTTTTAAGAATGCTGAATCAAGCTGGTGACCTAGCACCAGAAAAAAACCTGATCCACTCAGTGCCTTCTCCTGAACCTCAGACTTTGCTGAGATTGTCTCCTCTCAAACCAGAAAGGTTTTTGTTCATAGTAGTGAAGTTTAAGGAATGAGATGTGCTCCCTACGCTACAGGTGTCATTAAGTTAGATTAAACCTGGACCTCACAAACCCATGAGACCAGACAGGATTCAACTGACAGAAGATCTGCAGAAAGCTCTTCCTACCCTCTTTGCAGTGGCTATTCCATTAATTTACAGAAATTAAGTGGACATACAGACTTGCAGCCTGTTCCATTTCCTGCACGGGTCTCTGAGAAATGCAAACATTCAACACTGCTCATGGCTACAGCAAGCTCAACATTTGCGTTGCTATAATGGGTAGAAGTGTGTAGATACCATATTCTTATGTCAGTTATCAGCACCGAGAAAGAAGGTCTAGTGTAAAGGAGCATTAGTGAAGCATACTCGAGATTAAAAACCTTGCGTTTTTTTTTTTTTACAAGAAACCTGCAAGTCTCAGGCAAAGTGAGTTATAATAGGAAAACATGAAGATAAATCTTCAGTTTTGTGGAGGTCAGTCTAGAGAACAGTTCTTTAGAGGTAGGTTATTGCTAACTGTCATAGCTGAGACTGCTAGACAGCAATGTCTTCTTTCCACAGAAGACTTAGCTGGGCATTTTCAACAGTGTTAACCACTTGAAGTAACTAAAAGTTACTGTTTAATATCAAAAGCACAATTAGAGAAGTCTAGCATCACAGAATAGATTGTGGGTGACTAATAAAGCCTCTATTCAGAAATGAACAATTTAAAAGGTATTACACCTTCAAGACTAACACAAATTTTCCCTACTTAGGTGACTTTGAGGGATTGTTAGAGCTTTGCAGGTACAGTTAAACTGCAGCTGCTGTTCCTGTAGGACTGATCACATGGAATCAAGGAAGTTTCATTTATGTTGACTGCATCTGCTTAGCACTGTCATTCCAAGCCACAAGCTTCTGGTCTAGTTCACTACCCAGGTTAGGTACATGCCTACTTTGTCTTTTTCACCTTGCACTCTCAAAGTCAGCCTAAGCTTAAGCACCATAAATGTACATCAAGAGTTTGTTACTTGAAACCAGCAGAAGACCAGCTATCTTCATTCAGAGGAGTATTTTAAGCATTTAATGCTAAAGAAAAAATACAGGTTAGGTCAAGACAGCAAATCTGTAATCTTTGTGTTCATTTAGATAAACATTTTTAGCCTCAAAAGAACAGTGCAACATCTTCATTTGGCTTCCTCTGACATGCTGCCTCATTTTAAACTACCAACATGTTAACAGTTGAGAAGCATCCCATACAAGGGTAAAGTGTATTTAAAGTAATTTAGGTCAAGAAAGATATTAATCTATTTCAGAATTAAACCACTGGTACCAAAAAGCATGAAGCAAAAGAGCATGAGGGGCAGAATTGCTGGATCATCACTACAAACAATTTAAGCGAACTTTTATTGAAGCATTAAGTTGTGGTACAGATATTTTAAATGATCAAAGTCTAACACCACAGAAATTATAAACACCATACTCCCCCCATCCTGATCACCCTAGATAGTTCAATAATCCATTCAATAACTTTCATTTTTATAGCCGAGGCTTATGCTTCTATTTTTAAAATGTGTATTTCAGTATTACTTGGGAAGGGATCTTCAGTATACGTAAAGGACCTCAAGCCAACAAATGTCAGGTCAGTTGGGACAATGTTTGAGAACAAAAACGCACTGAAATATTGGTCCTCAATATTAACACCAAAAAGCATTAGTGCCATTTACAGCATGTAATTGATAACATCGGTAAAGAACATTAACAATATGCTTAAAAATAAAAAAACCCATAATGTTCCAACCACTTGATTTCTAACCAAGCAGATTTTAGTTTATAAGCACTGAAAAAAGTGCTTCATTTATAAATACGGAAGGAACAAAAAAACCACTGTGTCAAACCAGAAAGAGTCAAAACATTGCAAGAACAAGAGGGGGGAAAAAATAATCTCAATTTTGTCATTAACATGGTCTCACAGCTGTTAAAATCCCAGTATTTGCAAACAGCTGAAAGTGTGCCAGCTCTTCAAAGCCTGCATTTTAGTCAATACCCATTAAAGTGACTTTGAATTACACACTTATTCATGTTCTATGAATAGCATTCTACTTTGCTTCTGTCCAGGTGTCCCTGACAGTTCTTGTTCTATGCCTTCACTTAATGCCCTCAAGTCACAGTAAGAGGAACCACCTTAGTAATTAGGAGGAAAAAACAGATGAAGTCACAACACTCAAATACAACATAAGTCACATGCACAACAATGTCACAGGACTGTCACAAGATAGAGGCATTAGCTTTGTTTGGAACAACAAAATGAAGTGACACTGGACCAGTTTAGAAGCACTTTTTACAGTTAGAAGTGGTAGGTCACAGGTTTCACTGAGAATAACCCAAACCAATCAACACACCCGACCAGCAAATCCCACTCCTTCACTGGATCTACCTCCAGTGCTCAAGAGCACCAGGTTCTTCATCTGACATAATTGGTGATGAGGAAAGAAAATAGCTGGTGACAATATGAACTTGCAGTTTGCAAAGCTGTCACAACTATGCCAAAGCACTTGCACCTGACTCAGCCCTTCCCCTATCAAAGTCTTGGACCTTCTTCAAAATTCTGCCATTGTGTAGCAGTGTGACAGCTTGGGGATGTGCACAGATAAATGAGCATTATTGTAAGAGGAAATTTAAGCTGCATTAGTACCGATACCCAAGTTTCTAAAGGTGAAGAGCAATGCATTAGCCCAGGGCTACAGTATAGCTGAGCAAATTCCTATAAAGCTTTATTAGAGCATGAAAAGTCAGTCTGATTTAAAAAAATAAATCAACCATCACCTGTAGTAGCAAAACAATTTGTAACTGTTTTAAGAACTTTCTCCAAACATGGAAGTGTTAATTAGGAATCAGTTTCATTAGAAATCATAAAAACTGTTTTAGCCTGAAATCACAACATAGATGAAAAAAGTGACAATTTAGCAGAGAACTGTCCCCAGTGAGTAGGTTGAGGCTAAAGTCTAATGAGGACGAAAGCCTTGTCTGTGGGGAATTTTTGGTGATACCTGGAGAAAAACTATACTGTGTGTAATTCTACCTGAATCCTTTTTACACATGTTGTAAAGTTTCATACAGTAAGATTTTTCTACATGCACTTCAATTTCACAGCAAGAGTGGCATAGAGTACCTAAACACAGAAGAGAGCATTCATGCAAGATATCTAACTCCTTGATATAATAATGCATACAATTCAAAATGGTTATACTATGATTACACCTAGGGCTTTCCACAACTACAAGGTGGTGGGAGTGGAAAGCGTGGCCCCCTGAATCATTAACTAGAAAGCAACCACCACCTTCTATATGGGATTTCTTTTTGCGCTTTTTCTTCATTATTAATCAACTGTGCTGTTGCTGGCGATTTTTCGTAAAACTGGTAAAAACAAAATTATAATCACTGAATTGGGCAATCTGGTGATCAAGACGTTTAAACCCTTCAATCTTCTGGGCAGAAGAAAACACTGTACGACATTTAGAGCTCTAGAAAACAAAAATGTGAAAGTTATTTTTAAACTTAGCATTTGGAGATGGCCTAGCACAACCTGTATTTTATGTGTGGTTCCTGTGACACTGTTACCAACATGCTTCAAACCCGCGCCTGACAGTGCTACAGGAGGTTTCAACCTTAAGCAGCAACTCTGCTCCCTATGTACAGTTATGCTTTTCTACGAACCACGATGGGGGCTAGAACACCTCTTCTATGAAGAAAGGCTGAGTTGGGGTTGTTCAGCCTGGAGAGAACACTCCAGGGTGACCTTATTGCAGCCTTCCAGTACTTGAAGGCGCCTATCAGAAAGACCGCCACCAACTTCTTAGCAGGAGCTGTAGCAGTAAGATAAGGGGCTTTAAACTAAAAGAGCAAAGATTTAGACCAGATAGGAGAAAATTGTTCACAATGAGGGTGGTGAAACATTGGCACAGGTTGCACAGAGAGGTGGTAGAAGCCCCATCCCTGGGAATACTGAAGGTCAGGTTGGATGGGGCTCTGAGCAACCTGATCGAGTTGAAATGTCCCTGCTTACAGCAGGGGAGTTGAACTAGGTGATCTTTAGAGGTCCATTCTAATCCCAACTGTTCTATGATCAGCTGGCAGCATCAACATGAACAGCAGTACTTCTACAACTGACAGTTGCAGCCAAGTTCAGAAAAATGCCAAAGCAAGAAATTATTCCTATACAGAACTGCACAGGAAGCCGTTACAATACTGAGATGAGGCTGCCTTATCTTAGTATTCCTTCAGTTTTCTGGAGAACAGATTTTGTACAGGCTAAGGCAATACTGAAGAGTACTTTTACTTCCCAAAGAAACTACAATCCAAATATAGAGGCAAACTGGAAACTACTAACACCAGTAAAGAATCTCTAGCCTTAGTTTCTGTCTATATGCATTTCAGGAGCTGACAAGCTAATGCAAGAAAACTCACCTGATTAACAAAGAGGGTTGTTACAAATTTTCCTGGCTTGAAAACCTCTACAACTTTTCTGATCAGGTCATCATAAGAGGTCTGACTTATGTTTGTTTCAAAACTAACATAAGAAAACTCTGGTTCTGGAGTGATGTGAATAGTCCAGTAAGTTCCCTGGGAAAAAAAAAATAAATTATTACAGCCAAATAGTTACTATTTATTTTCACATCAGTTATGAATAAGTGTAAAACTTACATCCGATTTCATCCCATTCATTGAATACCCACAAGGATTGAACATTGTAGCATCAATAACAGAACCTGGTATCAGGTCACGAATTCCACTCATCTGAAATAGAAGTTAGAATGACACCACTCAGTTGATCATGCATCCTTACACTTATTTAGATTTAAATAAAATGCAGAACAAACACTAGGGGACAGGACACCAGAATTCTCCCAATAGCAAGTCACTTTGATGACCTGTACCACTGTAGATGAACTTGCTTTGCATCCTGTCACTTACCAAGTGACTGAGTACCAAGCTGCATGCAAGTTATCAGATACTTTGCCTCTTACAGAACCAAGCTGCACTCCTCCAAGAGGAGAGAACAGCTTAGAATTCTAAAATAGGAAAGGGAGCTCCTGTTCAACCCATATCCACAGAGTGGAGCCTGCTTTAGATTTACATTTACAACCTAAGATGGAAAACCAGATGGAGTCAGTGTACTTGTTAGAGAAGCTTGTTCGTGTCACAGGACTTTACCACTTGGAAAAGAGCAAAAAGGATGCAAAACCATCAAGTTACGCTTAGAACTTACATCTGCCCCCAAATATC
>JAVSBS010009031.1:6370-19890 GCA_033124195.1 Coracias cyanogaster | reverse complement strand
TCTCATCACCCTCAGAGTAAAGAATTTCCTTCTAATTTCTAATCTAAATCTCCCCTCTTCCAGTCTGAACCCATAATCCCTCATCCTGTCACTACAGGCCTTTGTGAAAAGTTCTTCCCCCGCTTTCTTGCAGGCCCCCTTCAGATACTGGAAGGCCTCAATGAGGTCTCCCTGGAGCCTTCTCTTCTTCAGGCTGAACAAGCCCAATTCTCTCAGCCTGTCATCATAGGAGAGGTGTTCCAGTTTCAGTTAGTGTCTTTAATTTGTTGCCACTGAAAATCTCTTCTGCAACTTTCTGCTCCTCACTTCTGGCGTGAAAAAATTGAAATAAATTGAAGTTTTATTTTGGGGTGGTGGTAGAAGTAGTTAGAGGCTGATCCAGAGACCTTCCTGCATGTGTTTTGGGAGCCCAGGCTCAAATTCCTGTGAAAAACCCCACGTGAAATAGCTCCTTGTGAGTATTTCTCTGTAGACAGCTTGTTTTATGACGGCACGGCACGGAGAGGGACGGCTGTCGGGGCTGGGTACGCAGGGGAACAAACAGGAGGTTTCTTTCTGGGGGTGGAGGAAACATTTCCACATTGATGAGCCCAGCACTGACAGCCCAGCCCATCTCCTGCTTTATGAGGAAGGTTATTGTAAGCAGCCAAAGCATAGAGGGCCGTAAATTCTGGGATGCATCGATGCCTCCGTCGGTGCCAGTCTGTGAGCAGGGACTTTTCTCAGCCAGGCACGGTGCCAGGTGGCCGGGGACAAGACAGGGCAGCGTATTTACGGCCCCGGCAGCCTGTTGCTGGAGCTCGCCACCACCGCACAATCGCCTTGCTCCTAGTAGCTGGGTCGTGACATTGGCATAAGATGACTTTGCGCAGCTGGGCCACGCCGGTGCCAGATACGAGTCCCGTGGTACGAGCTGACCCAGCTGCGCTGAAAGTCTCATTCTTTTCTCCGTCGCTTTTTTTCTAAGTCAACAATGCGAAGGGAGGGGTACGGCTCGTACGCTCTTGTGCCCACGTGCACAAAATACGTAGACATGAAGCAAACACAATTATCTTTCTTTCCTTTAAGCGTTGTAAGGGTTTCTTCTTCCACATCTGCAGTTGTCCGAGCTGGATCTTGCTCTCCTAAAGGCAGAAAGTGTGGTTTTAAGAAAAAAAAAGAAGCTTGTACGTGTAGATATGTATATAAATAAAATACAGCCCTGTTTTCTATTTCCTTTCTGCTTTGGGAAGAGCAGTTTTGCGTATTGAAATAGTGCAAGCTGAACATTTTTCTAATGAGCATCATTTTATTTGAGTCGGAAATCCTGAAATAGGGCACATTACCCAGGTCAGCAGCTAAAGCCCAATTACATGCTTCTTTGTAAATTGTCCAATTGCAAAGGGGCAGCCGTCAGCTTTTCTTGCCCAATCGAGGGTGTCTCATAGGTATATATTTACAATTCCTACACCAGCTTCATAAGCATAAAATGAGATCCAAGCCTCTCAGTTGCCTTCAGGGTTTTTTAGATTGGGAGCGGACTTTTGTTTCCCAAGTTCGTCTCTAATCCAATAAAGAGGTTTAAAGTGTTACAATAAAAGGATGGATATAAAAATATAATTAATGAATATTGGAAAACGCTGACAAACAAGTGGAGAGACTTTTTAAAAATCTTCAGTCATGGCAGTTTGAATCGGGATTTAGCTCAGAGCAAATTGCCGTTCCGAAGCATTCAGAAATAATTTGCCAAGACAAGAGTTGCTTAAAATAGTGATGTTAAGAAAAATCAACAGATGACATCAAACCAAAAAAACCTTCCAGTTCTTTGTATTTGTTTACTGGCTTTTTATTTCCTCTTGGGAAATTCTGAAGCCAGATTTTCAGGCTATCTTCTGCAACTATAGGAACCCGGAAAGGTTAGTTTTTAAATGAAAGCCGAGTTTCTCAAGAAGAAACACGACTCCGGGAACAGGGACTTTAAGAAAAAGAGCAAACGCCACAGTATTTGAGATGGCTTTGTTGACTTTTGACTTTCCCTGCAGGCCACAAGAGCCATGGTCCTTGACAAACAAAGACTTCCCACCAAGATCCGCCTGTGAATGGCCTGATGTTAGCAGTTGTAGGTGCGAAGTGCTGCGTGATATCAGTCCCGGTGACAAAGAGCTTTGAGGGGCAGCATGTGCGGTGAGAAGGTAGAAGAGGCCAAGGGCTGCACGCTGGGCTCCATCATTCCAGTTTGTCCCTGATTTGTAAGCAGGAGAGCACAGAGCAATGTGAGAACTAAAGGGTGGAGTTGAGTACCGGCATGAGTAACATCAGCAGGACCAGGCCTGATCCTCTTCCCACTGCAATCAACCGCCATGTTGCCAGTCCCGGCGCTGGGACCAGGATATGTGCCAGTAGAGGAAAAGGGAAACCCATTTGGCTCTTTCTAGAGCCTGCTGAAGGAGAGAACATTTAAAAGAAGAAAATTAAAAAGGCACAAATAGGTGAAAATAAATGATACTATTAAAATAGGGAGCTGTTTTGTAAGCAGTGTCCAGTCCTGCCAGTATTCCATCTGATGTGTGGGAAGTTTGGTGCCTGGATGGAGGAGTCAGCCTCTGGGCTTGGAGGTGTAAGACATGAAGAACTGGAAGAGGAGATCGACGGCCACTGGCATCTCTGTGGTGGGGTTGCCATGAGGGCAGGGAACATGTTTTTTCCCAGCTTGGGAATGTTGCGTTGCAGCTTTAAAAAAAAAGTTGGAAATACCATCCTCATGACCTGGATCTTTTCCCTAAGCTTTTCCTTTCTTTTAATATAGTTAATCTTATTTCTAAATACCAATTTTCTTTCCTCCAAGGCACTTAGTAGGTAATAGCATCTTTACCTCTTTCTCTACCCCAGTTAAGTTTTTTGAGGTGGTTTTTTGTTTCTGAAGTGGGTTTATTGGGTTGTGTGTTGAAGTATGGTAAATTAGAGTAGAAATAGGTCAACCGATTAGTAACTTGCTGGTCTGCCTTTAAAAGCAAATCACATTATAAATGATTCTTCATATTTCTCAGTGTACGTGCCAGCTCTGTGTAATTTTAGCTTCTGGTAGTGGCAGTGGGTCATCTGGGGCAAGGGAAAACAAACCCTCTGGAACCAGAAGTGAGAGCACAGTAGGGAAAATAACAAAAGCACATGTAATTATTTCCTAAAAAAAAATGTAATGCTCCATCAAGGTTTTGGGTGTCCTGTGTGGGGACAGTTGCAGCTTCAAATCTGGTGGGTTTGGAAAATTGCTTCCCTCAGTAGTGCAAGTGTAACTCATTGACTGATTCAAGAACTTTTCTGTTCAAATTCAATAAAAAGGAAGTTTTCCTGTTCACTGTCAGCTTGTGGGCCATAAGCCAGAGCTGTTCCAGTGCCGGCACATCTGAAAACCTGCTTTTATATTTCCTGAAAAGTTCTCCAGGTATCAAATCAGCTCGTAGTGACAATACCCACACTGTGCTAAAGCAAACTCAAGGGTGAAACATGTACTTGGCATTCCACAGACTAGAAAGCTGAATGTTTTACCACTAAAATGTTGTCTCCCTCCTCCAGCACTGTTTGTTTTGGGTAATCTTCAGTGTCACAAGGTGCTCTTCCAAAATTGACCACAATGATTGCGTTGAACCTTTTGAAAGACAAATCTCATTCACAGAGGGGAGATTATCAGTGACTTGTTTGCTCTGCTTCTAAAAATCACTTGACCTGAATTGCTGAACTGGTTGGGGAGCTCCTTTAAACTCGTCGTCCGCTGAAGTTCTCTTAGTTAATGATTGCAGCTTAGTCTGCACTCAAAAATGGCGCGTCAGCAAGGGTTGCCCGTAAATCACTCTCCTAACACATTCATCTGTGCCAGCAGAAACTGGAGGGTAGATGACATTATTTAAAAAGAAACCCAACAAATCTTTTGCTGGTGTCGCTTTTTCCTTCCAAGAGACAGGTTTGACCTATGCTTTGGAGGGGTTCTTCATTCGTATAGACTGTGCAGGGGTAAGAGACAGGTACCTGTGTAACTTCATGAACTTTGTTAGGTGCCCTCATGTCAGGAGAAATATTTTCTGTCGCCAAGATGGCCTGCTATCAGAAACTCTGGCCAGCCTTACTTACATCCAGGGAATACTCATTTACTGTCTTTTTAGAAGTGAATTAATTTAAGTTGTTGGAGTTGCCACCTTGTCCTGATCAGTTAAAAAGCATTTCTTACAGTCCATCTGATCAGCAGAACCTAAGTTGCAACCTGATCTAGATTCAGTGCTGACGTGGCTTTGGGCACAGCGTTGGGTGAGGCACCTCCCAGGGCCTCTCCATCCTGAAAGGGTTCCATGGCTGTGCCAGTTCATGGGAGATGGTGCAGCATGTGATGGGTGATGGTGCAGCATGTGCTCTACACATCAGAATGACTGATGTGGCCTTCATAGGTGCTGGCAAGACGATTCAAGAGAATTGCCTGAATGGACCAAAAAAAAGATCTTTTGTATCATAGATGCTTTCCGAGTGCCCGGATCTCTCTTCTGCTTCACCTAGTGATCGCAGCAGTTCCTCAGCACTTGGCCATCCCTGGCAGGTTTCAGAGGAGCAGGACTAGCAGTAACAGCGCTGTTAACTCTGAGTGTTGTTACAGTTCCTGTTTTTTTTTTCTGATGTTGTATCTTCGACATCCAACAATGCATGCCGTGAGGAACAGCTGTGGAGCACCTACCAACCCTCCCTTGCATTCAGTGACCTCAATGCGCTAGCAGTGTGAAGGACAAAGGCACAAAATCTCCCTCTTTTGGTGTTCAGAAGATAGATTTTTTTTTAGGATCTTTTTCTTCTCTGTGGCACAGAGATCACCCACATGGATTTGCTGAGCGTGGTCATGGGATGTTACGGAGGAGACCTCTCATCGCCTGCTTCTTTCTCACTGTGCTGGCACCACTTACGTTCCCAGTAGTGTGGTGCCTCTCTGATTTCCGGTCTCTACAGGCCAGATCACGGGAGCTAGACAGTCATCAATGCTGTACTGGGGCCGGAGCCAAAGAAGAGGAGCAAAAGACGTGAGCAAAATTCTTTCCTTGGGTGAAGCTCTGCTCTGGGGGTCTTAGGTTATTGACTTGGAATGACTGACCCATGTCTTTCTAGCAATTTGAAGGTGGGGCTTGTAACTGGAAGCCCTCCTGCCCCCTCTTTTTCACACTATCCTATTCCAGTGTTGCCATTTGATCTGGCTTTAAATTCTGTGGAGTCTGCAGGGCTGTGAAGAAAACCCTGCAACTCCTGTCTTGCTGTTCCAGTGCTCCACCATGCACCCAGATATCCCACCTTGTTTGTCAGCTCATTCTGAGACTAAAACCAACATAACAACACAGCATGTTCCACATGAACACTCAGATCCTGCAGGAAAAAGTTCTGCAGAGCAATCTGAATGGCAACAGATGCTTATTTGTGGACTTCAAAGACACTCCAGCAGTACTTAGGAGAATATGAAGGTCTGGAATCAATAGCACTGAACTAGCAGTAGCCCCACAAGGGTCTCTGCAGAGTTGCGGTTTTGGTCAGCCGGACCCTCGTGTCAGCTGGAAGAACAAACCACAGTGTAGGTTCTGCTCCAAGTGCCTCACAGTGGCACAACTTCATTTTTTGTTAATGGAATCAATCTGTTTTGTGATCCAGTGCAACCTCTCAGCCTGGAGGTTTTTTTCCAGATCCTGCCTGTTCCCCGCAGGTCTCCCTGAACTGCTGACATTCTTGCTGGCCCTTTGTCCGATGACTGGCAGACTGTCACCAGACCCCTCATCTCAAATCCATCAGAGGAGCAGCAAAGCTCAGCTCATGTATGGGGACTGCACCATCCTCTCTTTTGTGACCCGGCTTAAGCCAGGGGGCTCCGTACTGAAGATCAGTTGCTTGTCTGAGAAGAGGTTCATAGCTACGCTCTTATGATCCAAACCAGACAGAAACATGGAGCTGAGTGTGTCTGGTTGGGATAGCAGGCTGTAGGACTTTGCATTCACTTGGGTTTTGGTGGTGTGGTTGGGTTTGTTTTACTTTGAGATGTCACTTGAAAAGAGATTTGCCCTAATTTAACAATAATCTACGATCTGGAGGCAGATGCATGTTTGGTGATGCCCTAGTGTTTGTTAGAAATTTTTTTTATTATGATTTTTAATGGGTCTTTCATGTGATAGGATCTGTGCTTTGGGGCTGCACTCTGCAAAACTGAGAACAAAGAAGCTCTACAGGGTTTGAGATAATTCAGTCTCTTTTTCCTCTTGCCTCCCATGGTGAATTTGCTCCCGTGGTGGTTGCGTAAGGGAACACAGCTGAGCAAAGCCTCAATAAAAGAGTAGAAGCTTGCTACTTGCTTTCTGTCAACTTGCCACACACCTTCCGTACATGCTGCTCTACACCAGTTGCAGATTACCACAGTAAATGCTTTATTATCAGTGTTCTTTTTTCATACCTTGGTAGCCCTGGCTGGCCATGGGTTTCTGCTCCTGGGGAAGGGGTGAATTAGGTATTTGGAAATGTGAGCAATCACAAGCTTGGAGTTGGGCAGCCTCATTTGAGGAACTAGGAGACTGGAGCATCTCTCCTATGAGGGAAGACTGAGAGATCTGGGGCTGTTCAGCCTGGAGAAGAGAAGACTGAGAGGGGATCTGGTCAATGCTGATCAATAGCTAAAGGGCAGCAGTCAAGAGGATGGGGCCAGACTCTTCTCAGTGGTGCCCAGTGATAGGACAAGGGGCAACAGGCACCAGCTGGAACCCAGGAGGTTCCATCTGAACAGGAAGAACAACTTCTTTGCTGTGAGGGTGTCTGAGCCTGGCCCGGGCTGCCCAGAGAGATTGTGGAGTCTCCTTCTCTGGAGAGATTCCAAACCCGCCTGGACGCGATCCTGGGTAACTTGCCCTAGGTGACCCTGCTTTGGCAAGGGAGTTGGATGAGATGATCTCTAGAGGTCCCTTCCAACCCCTACCATGCTGTGATTTCCACTGAGGGCCAGACTCAGGACTTGGAAGTCTTACGGAAGAATCTGGAAGTCCTTCACTGGAAGAGAATGCGGCAATCCAAGGCAACATTATTTTTCCAGGATATTGGATATAAGTAGCCCATCAGAATAAGGAACTTTTCACCAATCCTTATTTACACACACACTAGTGTGCGCGCTCTGTAGGACTGGAAACTGAGATTGTACTTCAACAGGTTGTAAATGAACTAATTTTAGGCAATTTGTATCAGGTGGTATCAGAGCTTCACCTCATCGATGGCACGATCCCTGTTTCAAGTAGAACTGACTCACAGATGCCTAGCTCCTCCCTTACACAGGTTGTGGGTTTCCTGCTGTCCCACAGTGAAGGTAGGGGTTGGAAGGGACCTCTAGGCAGGAGGTCCAGGTCCCACTGGCAGCTCTGGCTTGCAAGGAGCTACTTTTTTTGCTCTGTTTCTACATCGTTCCCTCCATCTACGTTAGTGGGATGCCTGTTTTATCGTGGTGGGTACAGCATGGGCACGGCACACTCTAGCTACCTTCCTACGTACTTGCTTTCATCCAAGTTGTACAGTATGAGGAAAGACTTGGCATTGTCTTCCTGACTTACCAAATCTTGTGTTAGTCATGTCTTGGGGAGATGGTGGCAGTTCTTCACCTCCCACGCATAGCCTAGATACAGGCTTTTACTGGGCTCAAGATGAGTTTAAATACAAAAAAATGAAATAATCCTAATTCTTCAGCTTCTTGAACTGCAAATGGAAATAATTCATAAACGTTACCGTTTTGTTTGTCTGATGAGGACAGCAGCCCAGGCTATCAACGGTATTTTTTGCTTCCTTCTCCCCCCTCCTGCAGTTGCGGTAGGGCGAATTGCATCATTTTTAATAAGATTAGAGCTATTTGCATTTTAAGGTGTTCAGGGTATTAGCTGGCGGTGTGTCAGTTTAGTCTGTCTGAGCTGGCTTTGGTCACCTCCCATAAACGTTAGAGGGTTCAAAAATATTGTGCCTTGTTGAACGGAGAGTCTAGACATGTCTGGAGAGATCCTTAGCTTTCAGGGTTTGTCTGAGCTTTGTTTCAATAGGGGTGTGAAAGCCACCAAAAATGACAAGCGAACACAAAGGTTTGAAAGTCATTTGAGTACCGTGGGGGTGAGAAATGCTGGGCTCTTAGTCAAGGAACGGTAAAAGGGCACACATTAAAAAAATAAAGAGCACCAACAAGCAAATAAAAGGCCCTTTATTTGTGTGTAGAAATGGAGAAGGAGTTTGGGGTTGCTCCTGGCTCTGCTGCAGACACTTAGGTGTGCCGTTCAGCCCTCTGTGTGCCAGGTTGTAGTCCTCCGTCTGCATTCAGATGGATCCATGCAACCTTTCCTGGCCCTGAGCCAGGCGACAGCCTTCCCTGAGGCTTCAGGAATGAAAGGAAAGAGCAGTAAATATGCAGAGTGTTATTCCCGCTGGACTGCACGCTTTGCCACTTCTGGAGGCCCTGCTGGTGGTGGTGGCCCCATGCAGCTGTGGCCATCCTTCTGTCCTGCTCAGGTGCCTTCCGTGTGCCACCTTTCTGTTCAAGAGGGCTTTCTCTGAAGACCCCCAGTTCCCTGCCTTGGAAAGGCCCATTCCCCTTTCTCCTCCTATTCCAGTGGACCTCTTTGGTCCTTTGAGGGGAAGAAAAGCATATTGTCCAAGAACATGGTTTTCAGGGGAAGATCTCGAAACAAGCAGCAGTGCTGCTCCTATAAAAACTCTTTGAATTGTGGGGAGTTTAATGGGTCTTAACAGAAGTCAGACAGTTGCCTGAGCCTTGAGGGATGTGCTGTGTATTGTGTGCTATCTGGAGGGGTCCCTGTGTGCTGGGGTCATCTTCCCTTCTGTAGGTGCCTTGAAGCACCGGTTGAAGTACGAATGCTCAGGGATACGCCACGGAGGCTGCTTTTGCAGTTGCTGACAGATGGATGCAACACTGGAGTTACACACTGGGGGTTTTCACCCCAGAATCTTGCATTTTCTTGACTGGCAGATGAAGTAGCCTGAGAAAAGGACAAAGGAACAGTAACACAAGCAAAACCTGTTGAGGTTTTCTAGAGAGAAATTAATGCAGAAGAGGAGCTATTTGCTTCGGCAAGTTTCTACAGGCAAATTACATTCTTGACCACTCTGATGGTAGCTGGAGTATTTTAAAGCCCTGATTCCTGGAACTGTATAAGTAAGAATGTCAAGTTTCATTAAAAAATTATAGGAAAGCATACTTCTAGCCTTCCTGACCACAGCCTAAATCTTTAAGGTATGGCCTTAGTAAACTCAACATGTTTCTAGTGGGAGGTGTCCCTGCCCATGGTGAGGAGGTTGGAACTAGATTATCCTTAAGATGCCTTCCAACCCAAAATATTCTATAAACAACAGAAAACAATGAAGGCCTATTTTTTTAGTCTTGGGATTAACTTCCAAGTGGGTAATGCTAGAATTCTCAGACCTTGATGATCAGTAGTGCTGAAGGCTCTTGAAGGATTTAACCGCCTCAGCACTTATGTTTAATTTGAAGTGTGGAGAAAGAGCAGCCGCTTTATTTCCCTGGTTATTTCGGCACCATTGCTGATGTATTTGTGGGTTTGTGTATTTAATACAGGCTTTGATGTTTTCCCTTATGCATCTTTTTATTATATAAATAATGTCCTTGTTTCTTAGTGTTTGTTGTTAGTGTGTGCAAATACATTCGTCTTTTGTTTCACCCTTCCCTAGTGACCTGTTACATTTAGTTATAGGATGTGCAGAAAGGAAATAATTAGTCTCACTTTGATCTGCCCTTGAAATCGCGCTGTGCTTTTAAACCGCTGTAGAAGAAGAACACTAAGTTTTGTTTCTGCTCTCCTCAGCAACAATGCACAGAGTGAATGTCGGCATCGTGAGTTATGGTCTTACGGTAGCCTGAAGAGCCACTTTTTACCAACCCAGCTGTAGACAGAGACTTTTCTTCCCAGCATGAAGATGCTGCCAATCGGGTGGTGGTGTGCCAGGAATCACAGAATGGTTTGGAAGGGATCTCAAAGATCATCTAGTTCGAACCCCCTGCCATGGGCAGGGACACCTCCCACTAGACCAGGTTGCTCAAAACCCCAGGAGCTCCTGAACTGTGAAATCAGAAGGGACCGTTAGATCATCGCTTCTGAGCACGTGCGTGGGTGTCTGTTTCATCTCACCCGCTTACTTTCATATAGTCCCCCACCTTAGATTAGGGGGTTTTTATCCATTTCTCTACATCGAGGCTCAGTTTGTTGTTGATTAATTTCTGCATACCTCTATGGCTTTTCATTTTTTTTTTAATTTTCTTATTTCACATTAGCATTCTCCTTGGCACTGCAGGAACAAATTATTAAAGGTTCCCTGCTCTGAGGAGCTCTAGAAGAAAAAAAAAAAAAAAAAGAAATCTGCCAGAAGTTATTTGAAGTGGACTGTGAAACTTGCAAACTGTTACTGGAAAACCAGGTAGGGTCCTGGTCTCCACACTCTGGAAGCAAAGCAAAGTTTGGATGATAGAATAAAACCAGCTCTGAGGCCACAAAAATGATATGAGGGCTGGAACCCCTCTGCTGGGAGGCCAGGCTGAGAGAGTTGGGCTTCTTAAGCCTGGAGAAGGCTCCAGGGAGACCTTATTGTGGCCTTCCAGTATGTGAAGGGGGCCTAGAAGAAAGATGTGGAGGGACTTTTTACAAGGGCTTGTAGTGATAGGATGAGGGGTAATGGGTTCAGACTGGAAGAGGGGAGATTTAGATTAGAAATTAGGACAGTCTTTCACTCTGAGGGTGGTGAGACACTGGCACAGGTTGCCCAGGGAAGCTGTGGATGCTTCATCCCTGGAGGTGTTGAAGGCCAGGTTGGATGGGGCTTTGAGCAACCTGGTCTAGTGGGAGGTGTCCCTGCCCATGGCAGGGGGTTGGAACTAGATCTTGAAGGTCCTTCCAACCCAAACCAGTCTATGATTCTATGATATCGAAAATGCTTCTGCTCTAAGCACTTGTACAGAAGGTATGAAGCTGACATCTCTATATTCTAAAATTTGGGAGAGGTTTTTTCCCCCTTCCAACACCACATAAAATGTAAAAGTCTGAAAAACAATTGCTCATCATTTAGCAATAGCTGCTGGTGAGGACTTCAAAAGAGTTAATACAAGGAACTAAATTTAAAAAAAATTCACTTGTTCAGCTTATTCAGCAGATCGCTGACCGGTGAAAGCTGGCAGGCTGCCTTTTCTAGGAGAGACCATTAGGAGAGCGCTTCACAGAGCTGAATTTCACCACCAGACACTGACAGAAGAGTTCTTCCCAACCTCACAGAAGAGTACGAGCTGTGTTTTTGCTGCAGAGGAAAATCCATAGTCAAGGTATCCCCTGTCTTCTGCACTCCCCCCTCACGCATCTCAAATTTAGGACCTCTGGAATGTTGTTTTCATCTATGATTCCATGAAATGCAATTCCCAACCTTGTCCTCACAAGGAACACGCACTGCTCAAGCTCTTAAAAATTAAGACTGGGGTGATTTATTAATCTTGTTAAGAACTCTGATACAAAGCACAGTAAAAGGCCACAGACCAGTAAATAAAAGGTGGCTTCTGGCCACTTTATAAATGCTGCTACAGTACTACCAGTAAAACAGACTCACTCTCACACCAGTTCCAACAAGGAGTTCAACTGGTAAAGAAAAGTTCCATTTGCTTATCAGTAAAAAGTTTAATAAAGCTTTAAGTGTTTGCTGGTTTAAATGCTACCAAATTTCCAAAAATGGAGTCACGATGAAGTTAAGTGAGAGCTAAAGAAAGTTATGAGGAGGTCTGGAAGGCAAAGGCTGTTCCTAAGCCGGAGGAAACACCTCTGACCGTAGAAGGTCGCGAGAGTAGCAGACTTACTATAGGCCTCGAGTCACTTAAATTTATACAGGTTATTAAGCATTATCTGTAAATATACAATATAAACAATTGTACATACACAGCATAGAGCTTTGTTCTCCAAAACAGAAGACAGAACACATCTGTCCTCCAGAAGAAGCTCTGTCCTCCAGAAGCAGCTCTGTCCTCCAGAAGCAGCTCTGTCCTCCAGAACAGCAGACAACTCTTTAGCTTAAGACACCTTCGCCTACGAAAACAAAAAGGCACATCTGAACCAGACGCGTGCGAAGTACGAGGGATCCTTTCCAACTTCCGAGTCCTCCTTGTCCATCTTTTCTCAACATAAGGCCAACTGAGTATTTTGGTATTTAGGTTTCAACCTGTTTTTCTTTTTTTTGTCTTCAGCAGCAAATCGATGGCAATTAAGACACGGCGTTAAAATATTCGAGAACGGCAGCTATCAGTCACGCACCTCCGAGCTTATGCGAAGTGAGGAGGCAAGCGGCCAGAGGTTTAAAAATCGGTAACGCTGCGTCGTGTAATCATCCCACTGTTCGCTTTTTTTCTGAAGAAAAAGGCCACTAGTGCTCAAATTTGAAAAAAAAACTCCACAGACGCACCTTTTCATGGCTCAGTGCAATTAAATGATGTCAGTTTAAATTCATTTAGTGTCGTTTACAGTGCAAAAAAGATAGGAATTTGTGTGTGTACTGGCATAACCGTCGGCACTGAGGAGGTGAAACAAGGCAAGGCTGCTGACCACCTGAGGGTAACGCTGTCCAGAGTGGAAGTCGGATTTTTTCCAATTTAAACTTGTTTTTTTGATCAGCAGCACTTTAAGAGCATAATTTGTGAAAGTACTAAAATACACTGCCTTTTCTGAATAAATAAAAAAAAAAAAGAGAGGAACTTTACAAATACTATTCCAGTGTCAATGACTACTACGGCCAAGGTCATTGAGGAGTTTCTGCGTTTTCTAGCAAAGACAGTCTGTGCAAAGGAGGGTGGGAGAGCTCCCTTTTGTAAGTCTTTGGTGGCAGTTTGGGCAGCTGAGGGCTGGAGTTGTGCCGGGGAGGGACGGGGGGCGCGGGCGGGTGCGCCAGGTTGTTGGGGCTGGCGCTGATCACGCAGCAGCGGCGCAGGACCCTGGGAGAAGGAGTGCTGGGAGGAGTGCCCGGAGAGCTGGGGCCTGTGCTCGCCTCCCTGAACCAGTCGGGATCTCGGTGCAGGCGTCCCACCGGCGGCGGCTGGAGGTTCAGGGGGAAGTTGATGAAGTGTTCGGGCGGTCGGAGAGGTACCGGCGGGGGAGTGTCGGGAAGAGGGTCCCGGGGGGGTGGAGGAGGAGGGCTGTGCAGCGGCTGCTCAAAGGGGTTCGTGTAGGCAGGAGCGCGAGGCTGTATCTTTGGAGGCGGCGGCTGCCGAGGTGGAATTGCTGGAGGGTCATCATCCGACTTCGAGCTTCCCTGCAACGTCACAGAGAAGACGACGTTGTAAGAAATGTAGATGTTTAGATTGAGAGCCTGCATTCTGACAGATGCAGGATTCTCCTGTCCTCTGCTACTGGTGCTGTCAGAAATACGAGACTGGCATGGCTGTACCTTTGATCAGAGAATCACAGACTGGTTTGGGTGGGAAGGGACCTTTCAAGGGCATCCAGTCCAACGCCCCT
>JAVSBS010009026.1:0-12615 GCA_033124195.1 Coracias cyanogaster | reverse complement strand
CCTGTATTCTCCCTTTCACTTGCAGCTCTGTATTCTTTCAGCCACTTATTGTGGCTGTGTCTCCCTTTGCGCTCTGAGGCCATTGTCCTCGTTTCTTGTCTCCATGGGAACCAGCAGCAAGAGCATCCTGTGGTCCAGCCAAAGAGGAGAAGGAGAGGACATGGCTCTCACCTTCCCCAGGGACTGCAGCAGGGCAGTGCTGGGCTCTGCTCACCAGTCAGCTCAGGTCTCCTGGTGGATGGAGGTCTACTGCAGGCTCTGAGCACATCTGCATACAGGTGCAGGGGGACTCATGACTCTTTGGGCTGATCCCTCCAAATCCAAGTTCCTCTCGCTCAACCACATCCCATGGGCTTGTTCCCTACAATATGTGAACTTGGGGACACAGACATGACTGCTTTCTTCTTTTGAGAACTCGAGAAGAAGGGGAGGTTCCCAAATGGGCTCCTCCTGCCCGGGTCCTGGTGCCTTGTCAGCAGGGACCCCAGCATCCTTCTGTCTCTGTGCCTCAATACCATCCAAACCCAATATACTTCCAGACAGGGACACAGGAAAACATGGTGACACAGGGACAGGATCCTCATTCCCCTCCTTTTTGCTGCCTGGCCTTGCTGAGGAGATATCTGCCATGGTATCTCACCTGGCAGCCATTGCCTGAGCCTTTCAGCTTTTGTGACTGGAGCCAGTGGGAATGCCCTGCTCACTCTCCCAAGGCCAGGAGGCTGGGGAAGTCTGGACAGACCAAACATCTCACCACAGACTCAATGTAAACACAGAAACACGAAGGAGCCCTCCCGGTGCATCACCCCAAACTGCATGTACAGCAGGACTCTCACCTCCTCTTGCAGAGCTGAGTCAGCCGGGGAGGAAAGGAATGGGTTAATCCTCTGCCTGCTGAAGAGCTGCCTGTGCCTCACTGATCCTGGGCAGATTAGTAAAGCTGGAAGTTGCTCCCTCAGCAGGGACAACTGGGGGCGTGTCACTAAATCTCCACAGTGTAGGCTTTTGGCAGTTGGAAAAGTGTGAAAAACACATGGATTATTTAGTGGCAGCCGAGTGCCCGGCATGGCAGAGGCACGTGGGGCTGGGGTGTCATGCTCAGCAGTGGCTCCTCCCCTGTTGTCCTCACACCCATGTTCTGCAGGAGATAGGAAAGTT
Organism: Coracias cyanogaster; assembly: GCA_033124195.1. Classification (NCBI taxonomy): domain Eukaryota; kingdom Metazoa; phylum Chordata; class Aves; order Coraciiformes; family Coraciidae; genus Coracias; species Coracias cyanogaster. Next base: position 11,457 of record JAVSBS010009026.1, on the reverse strand, counting down.
TATTGCAGCCCCTTGACAGGGTTTCTTGGGAAACTGGAGTTGCAAGATGGGTTCTGGTCTCCCAGGGTGAACCAGGGCCATCCTGCCTTTCCCAGGGGAGCTCTGGCCATGTGGGATCATGTTTACCCCCTTTTCTCACTCAGCAGCAGAGCAGGACTTTGGCTGGGGTGGTGCACAGAGAGCTGCTGGGATCGGGCATCCCCAGGGATCAAGTGTCAATGATGCAACATGGGGTCACAAACACACACCCAAGCTCTCAGCATTCTTTCTCTCTCTCCCTCTCTTCATCCTCTGTTTTTACTCCTTCCTCAATCTCTTCCATTCCCCACTCTCTTACTCAGCCAGTGACACCAGAGCTCCTGGTGAGCCCCAGCAGCCAGGATGGAGACTTGGGCTCTGAGTGTCCAGAAGACAGAGGCAACTGGACAGGGCGGCTGGATTTCCTCCTCTCCTGCATCGGATACTGTGTGGGCCTTGGAAACGTCTGGAGGTTCCCCTACAGGGCTTACACCAATGGAGGAGGTACTTGGGCATCCTTTGGAGTGGCCACGACTCCCCCTCACTGAGATGGGCTGTTGGAAAATGTCTCTGAAGGGATGCCCCTTTCCCTTCTCAGGGCTGGGAAGTAGCATTCGTTGTTGGAGGGTGAAGCCTCCTCCTGCCCTCCATGCTTGCTACAGGGCATTAACCACCTGTACCCATGTATGGAAGGGACTCACCATCCCATCTCTGCACTCATGGCCTTGGAGACATCCCCAGTTCCATTCTGGACTGAATATCATCTAAGCGTCTCTCCTGGCTTCCAATAGCTTCTTGGCCTGGTGTCCTCCAGGACTCAGTAGAGTCAGCAAATGTATCCCATATATCAAAGGAGGGGAGCAGACCTGCAGTGCAAGAGCCCGGTATGGTGCTTCAAAGTGCACATCTTGTTCAGCTACTCCCAGAGTAATTCCTTGTCACGTGCAATAATAACTGAAGAATTTCACAGTGTTTGTGAAAGACTCAAAGAGAAAACAGAGTTGGGGGTGGGAGGAAGCACAGCACCAGGTGAATCCCAGCCCCTTCCTTCTGCATGAATGGTGAGCTTCTGCTCCTTGCTGTTTTACAGATTTTGGTGTAGCTCTCTCAGGGCTAGAAATGTTGAATGAACTTTATTCCCTTTCACAGACAGGCCTTCGGTGTTTGCTCTGTGTTATTTTTAGGGTTTTTTTCTTGCTTCTTGCAGGAGCTTTCTTGGTTCCTTACTTCATCATGCTGGCCATCTGTGGGATCCCTATCTTCTTCATGGAGCTGTCACTTGGCCAGTTCTCCAGCCTGGGGCCACTCGCTGTCTGGAAGATAAGCCCTCTCTTTAAAGGTGCGTGAGTGAAGTCCAGAGCTTCTTCAAGGCCTCTGGAAGAGCTGCTTGCTGAGGACATGGCCGAGCAGCAGCATCCCATGGTCCTCAAAGCTCTTGTTAGAATCAAAGGTTAAATTCTGGGGGAAGATGGAGCAGACTGGACTTCTGGATTAGCTGTTTTAGTAGCTGCAAGATATGTATGAGATCTGTCAGTTTTTGGAGGCTCTGGGTGTCACAACCAGCTCTAGAAATTGTACTAAAATTACTAAACCAGCTAGTGTTCAAATTACAGCAGCAAAGACAAGCACTGACTGAAAGACAAAGGTAAGAATAAAGAGTCCCAAAAAAGGTCAGATAAAATACTTTCACTGTCAGCATTAAGTTGGAGTAAAATCACCTGTGTGATGCAATAGATCATCAATTCAGAGAAGGCGTGTGCAGGGAGTATAATGGCAATAAGAGGTTTCCCCCACCAGGTGACCCTCTGACTGGTTAAACATATGGCTGCTGAGATCCATTGTCTGACCCTGGTTTTGGATGTGCTCTGCTCCAGAGAAATGGCTTACTCCTTCTTTACCCTCTCCTTCCTCCAGGCGTTGGCATGGGCACAATCCTCATCGTCTCCTTGGTGGCCATTTACTACAATATGATCATTGCTTACGTTCTCTTCTACCTCTTTGCATCCCTCACGAGCAACTTGCCCTGGCAGCACTGTGGCAACTGGTGGAACACTGACCTGTGCCTGGACCACCACGTCATCAAGGCGGGGAACACCACCTTCCCCATCAATATCACCAACACTGTCAGCCCCAGTGAGGAGTACTGGAGGTAAAGAGATCAGCTTGCTCTGGCTGTGGGGACATGACTGGCACCTAACTGGGAAGAGCATGAGGATGGAATGAGGGTTGAAGGTCTGTGCTGCATGTCTCATGGCACAGTGGACACTCATGGTGGGTGTTGTGGGTGCAATGATGGGCTCTTGGAGTCAACTGTGGGCATTATCTCAGTTTAGATGGGATGTGGGACATAGACTGGGCTGTGTTAATGGTACAACTCAGTGATCTTAAAGGTCTTTTCCAACCCAAACTATTCTATGATCTAGTGCTGCTTTGCCAGCCTAGAGATATGTTAAACTGAAATGCATCCCATGCCTGGACCACCTGGGAATTTGCTCTCAAGTTGCCAGGCTTCCCCTCTGGGCTCTTCAATGCATGATGCAGAAGCCTCACCAACTGCTCCCCCTCCCTGGGCAAAGAGCTGCCAGCGCCTTGTCACTCTCTCACTGCTGGGGTTTTTGGCAAGGTTATTTTTTGGAGCAGAGGCATTGCTAGGTCCAGAGAAGGCCCCTGGAAGAAGGCAGGGGATGCCCATGGCTGCTCACTAGCAGTTCTCCTTTCACCCTAGCCGGTACGTCCTGCACATCCAAGGGAGCTCTGGGATAGGGGATCCTGGGAGGATCCGCTGGAACCTGTGTCTTTGCCTGCTCCTTTCTTGGACTATCGTTTATCTGTGCATCCTAAAGGGAGTAAAATCTTCTGGCAAGGTAAGTGCTGGACAGTCTGTTTTGGGGGGATCTACAGTGATGCTCACCAGTGCTCGTGATTCTCTGCACGCTTGGCAAAGTGGGATCCATAAACAACATCAGTTGGACACTGGCCATTTTGGGGATTGCTTGGACACCCAGATACCAGCAGGGCCAGCACCACTGGCTCGTGGTCAGGTCTGGGGGGAAACACTCATGCTGTGCTGCCACTCCCAGCTCTCCCAACTGGCTCTGCATTTCCACAGGTTGTATACTTCACTGCCACCTTCCCATACCTCATCCTGGTGATGCTGCTCATTCGTGGTGTGACCCTGGAGGGGGCCTGGAAGGGGATCCGCTTTTACCTCACACCCCAGTTTGATCACTTACTGTCTTCCAAGGTGAGCAGGGTCTTGTGTGTTTTGTTCAAGACACAAAAATGAACCTTCTCCTTTCCAGCATGAGAGAGGGGTGTTTCCCTTACTCGGGTGCCTTTTCTGGCCACAAACCTCCCCCCCCCCCTCCCCGCCCGCCAAAGTCCTCTCTCTTGATTGCTCCTAGACCAAAAGTATTTGTCTGTTGGCAATCAGTCTCTGCTCCGCACCTTGTCTAAGGCACTCTTCCCATCTGGCCCAGCCCCATGCCTGCCTTTCTAGCTCTCCATGCAGGCCATTGAATGCTCACCACCTCCTCTCGGTACCAGGACCATGGGTAGGATTAGCCCAGCCCCTGTGCTGAGCTGGGAGGTGGTGATGGGTGCCAGTGGTGACTTTGGCTGTTCTGGTTTTTTTTTGCATGCGGTGCAGGGAGTTTCCTTGGGTCAGCACTGTTGGTGGCAGACACCACCCAGTTTTTTAAAACTGTTTAATGCCATGCTGGGCTAGCTCTGAAACACTTTCACTAGTCCTTTCACTACAAGCAAGGAAGGGCAAAGACCCCGTGGGCTTTGCATGCCTGGAAGGCTGTGGAAGATGTGCCGGGGGGGCTCTGGGGAAGCATACTTCCAACTCCCTCTTCCTCAGGAGGAGGTTTCCAAACCCCTGCTCTTCTCAACCCTGTTTCCTTCCCCCAGGTGTGGATTGAAGCAGCCCTGCAGATTTTCTACTCCCTTGGGGTAGGCTTTGGAGGCCTCCTCACCTTCGCCTCATACAACACCTTCCATCAGAATATCTACAGGTGGGAGCCAGTTGCTGTCTTGTAAAAATTGTGAGTTGAGGGGAGCCATGACAACCTCAGCTGGTGGGTTCAAGGCCAGCAGAAGCACACAGTGCAGCACACTGTAACCCAGTGCTGGTCCTTGCCTGAGCACCTTACAGATACCTGGCAGCTTACACAGGCTAGAGAGGGACAGAGGGGTCTGTGGAAGAAAATTTTCCCAAACATCAAGGTACAGCAACAGATTCAGGAGTTTTGGGCTGTAGATACTGAAGGCTGAGGGTATTTGAAGCTACATTTATGCATGTTTGTCCTGTGCACAGCATCCATTGCAGGTCATCAGCAGAGAGGAGTCTGGGTGTTGAACATTTCGGATGATCCCCCCCCACAGGGGAAGTCAAGCTTGGGAGGAACCCCTACAAAATGACCCATGTCATTAGATATATGTTTCTTTTTCTCCTGGAAAGTACATAACAAGAGAGGTCCCAGAGGAGAATTGCACTGGGTCTCCTTACCATGGCACCTGGGGCTGGCAGTGCCACCACGCACTGGTGTGGGGTGGGAAGGAATGGACATGTTCAGAGCATCTTCTTTGTCCTCTATAGGGACACCTTCATAGTGACCCTGGGCAATGCCGTCACCAGCATCCTGGCAGGGTTTGCCATCTTCTCCGTTTTGGGATACATGTCCCAGGAGCTTGGGGTCCCTGTTAACCAGGTAGCAAAAGCAGGTGAGGCCAAACGAAGACCCTTTCCTCTTCACCCTCTGCTCGGGTGCACTGAGAAGAACCCCTTTCAGATGGAAGGTGTCTGAGGGTGTCAGCATGAGGGATGAAGCTGTGGGCTCAGCTGGCCGGGGGAGGGAAGGGGGAGAAGGTTCCTGCAGTGCAAAACTTGAGCTGCACCAAGTGTTGTCTAATAAAGGCGTGAGCAAGGAGCAGGCTGGTTCTCCTGCATCTCTCCATCCTCTGCTGCAGGACCCCTCCTGTCCATCTTGTGAGAGCTCTGACAGATCCCTGCTGCAGAGCCACTCTGCTGGGCTCTCCTCCATCCCCCTGTACCCAGTGCTGTCACCTCCTTTTCACCCTGCTGTCCTTTGCCTCCCCTAGGTCCTGGCTTGGCTTTTGTTGTGTACCCCCAGGCCATGACTATGCTCCCTCTTTCTCCATTCTGGTCTTTCCTCTTCTTCTTCATGCTGTTAACCCTGGGCCTGGACAGTCAGGTAAGGACAGAGCCCACCGAGCCAGCAGCAGTGCCCAGGCAGCCTGGGGGCTCAGGGGACCCTCTTCTCCTTTGTGTGCAGTTTGCCTTTATGGAGACCATTGTTACGGCAGTGACAGATGAATTTCCCTACTACCTCCGGCCAAAGAAAGCTTCTTTCTCAGCTGCCATCTGCATCACCCTCTTCCTGATGGGGCTCATCCTCACAACAGAGGTAAGAGTGTGGGGCTGGATGCATTGTGGAGACCAACTAGGACCTCATTTTAGGGAGAGCTTAGGGTAGGTTCCAAGTTTGCAGAGACATGTGTATTCACATCAGCTAACAAGGTGGGAGAGAAACAATCAATGAGCTTGGCCTTCCTGGGGATGTGAGGTCCAAGGGGAGCAACACAGAATTATTCCTGTCATTGCACCGGCCTCATGAGAGTGATGACTCCTGAGGGTGCCTGACCACTGTCTTCCCTAGTGCTCCCAAAGGGGCTAAGGGGATGTGTCCCCATAAGTGGAAGGACATAGGTGGGGGCTTATTGGGATGGTGGTCCTGGGGATACTGGCCATTCTGCTTTGCCTCCACAGGGTGGGATGTACTGGCTGGTCCTACTGGATGACTACAGCGCTGGCTTTGGTCTCATGGTGGTAGTGATCACTACCTGCCTTGTGGTGACACGTGTCTATGGTAAGGAGGTCTGGCCCTACAGGGGCACAGGGAGGAGTGGGCTGTCTGTATGAAGAGAGGGATTTAGAAGGAGCAGTAGGAAAGCCAGCAGTCTCACAATGGAGCAGGAGACACCTCTGCTCCCACCACTTGTTTCTTCTTGACCATGACTGGATTCAACTCTCCAGTGATACTTGGGGTACTGAGACTGGTCCCTCAGACAACACCCGCTGGGCCCCCATTCCTGCATCTCCCAGCTGGGAGGGGAGACACTTTGCTATAGAAGATGCAGGTCAGTGCAGGGCAACCTGGTACAGGCACCTGGCTCTGGGGGAAGGATCATAGCTTCTGAGTCCCTCTCCCTCTCCCTCCTCCAGGCATGAAGAGGTTCTGCAGAGATATTCACATGATGCTGGGCTTCAAACCAGGGCCCTACTTCAGAGCCTGTTGGATGTTCCTGTCCCCGGCAACAATGATGGTATCTGCTCAGCTTGAGGTGCTGGATGGTGCTGGAGAGCTGCAGCGGTGCCAGCAACCCTGGATGACCTCTGTTTGCAAGAAGTCACTCTGCTGGCGTCTTCTGCCCTAGGGATCTTTCTGGTTCTGCTGGGAGGTCTCCAGGCCTTCTTTGAGCATGAGACCTTCAGAAGGCTCTGGGCTGACCTCATTTTCTTCCCATCCCGCAGGCTCTGCTGGTGTACAACATTGTCAAGTACCAGCCCTCTGAGTACGGCAGCTACTGCTTCCCCACCTGGGCCGAGGTCTTGGGCATCCTCATGGGAGTTCTCTCCTGCCTGATGATTCCTTTGGGCATGGTGGTGGCTGTGCTTCAAGAAGAAGGGACACTGTGGGAGGTAGGAGGTGTTGGGTCCTGGCATTGCTGGGAAACACCCCAGAAATGTGCAGGGATGACAAGGAGCCCCTGCTGAGTCTGTGTCCTCTGGAAATTGCTGCATCCTCTCTCCTGGAAGTGTGTGTCCCCATCTCTCCGTGCTGTCCATGAGGTTTGAGAGACTGCCCATCCCAGGACATTCCCAGCAGTGTCCCGTCCTATGACACCAGGCAGGCACTGAGTCACTCTGCTTCCCAAGGGGCAGCCCTATGTGCTTGCTTCCCCCAAAACAAGCCTGCTGCACCTTGCTCTGTGGGGAAGGGCATTGTCCCTGGTGTGGGGCGGGCATGGGCACTTGGGACTTTGCACCCATTTTGCAGCACCAATGACAGCGTGAGCAAGGCAGCTGCCAGACAGTGCAGGCAGCACAGGGGGGATCCTTCTGCTGAAAGGTTTTGCCCAGGAGCAGGTTGTGGAGCTGCTGGCAGCTCACAGCCTTCCCAGCCTTGGCTGGGCTTTGCTGCCCTGCCCAGGCTGTTAAAAGCAGGGACAGCAACTCATCAGCTGGAGCTGCAATGTGGCTACAACAGAGCTTGGCATAGCTGTGGGCATGGTGGCATGGCCAGGAGCTACCTTTGCTGAGGCTAATGTTTCGCTTGGGTGGCTCTGACCCCACACCACAGGGCCATGGCTCTTCAATAGTCCCTGCAAGCCCTCCCTACTAGCACCCAGCTTGGACAGGCCTCTGAGCAACCTGCTCTAGTTGCAAATATCCCTGCTCACTGCAGGGGGGTTGGACTAGATGACCTTGAAAGGCCCCTGCCAGCCCAAAACATTCTGCAATAACACCTCCCCAGCCCACAGCAGGGCACTTATACAGAACTTCTTTCCTAAAAAGCTTCAGGACAAGCTTTTGGCCCCATCCCATCCTCACTGGGGCTCTTCCAGTCCCTCAGAGCTGGCAGAGCACACCATCCCCTGGGAGGGATGGGTGAACTGCTGGGTGAGGATGCTGGCCGGGGAGCAGAATGGGTGCTGATGCAAGGTACCTGTGCTCCCTCTGCCTGTCTTCTCACAGAGAGTCCAGCAAGCCAGCCGGCCCGCCATGGACTGGGGCCCATCACTGGAGGAGAACCGAACTGGCATGTATGTGGCGAGCCTGGCAGGCAGCCAGTCCCCCAAGCCACTGATGGTCCACATGCGGAAATATGGGGGCATCACCAGCTATGAGAACACAGCCATCGAGGTGGACAGGGAGATGGAGGAGGAGGAGGAGTCCATGATATGAAAGGATCCAGCACCTCATGGACTGGGGGAGAAGCTCACCCTCCCAATTTAGAGAGGTTGCACTGCAGCACTTCAGGATGACGCAGGGGGAGTCTTTCAGAGAGCAATGGGGAGCTGCCCATCCTGCCAGCCTCCTCACCGCTGCCCTGGCCCCACCAGGACAGAGCAGCTGCTGGTCCTGTGCCTCCAAGGTGTTTCCATTCAGTGTGACAAGGTGTGTGATGAGTCTGTGCATTCAGGTGACAGTGTCTGGTGCAAGTGTCCGGGCTGCCCTGCTCCCACTCTCAGCCCCAGCCCTTCCCTCCCAACATAGGGATGCTCAGGCTGCAGGGATGCTCGAGTGTGGAAGAGGAAGAGGTCCTCTGCGTTGGTCTGTTCTCTGCTTGTGTATTTAACTCCAATAATCCACAAACATGTGTGAGAAAGGTCTGTAATATCCTCCATGCCCTGAGGACAGTGTGTGCCCTTGCGCTCAGCTCACTTGGAGGTAGTCCAGCAAAACCAGTGCAAATCAATGTCCTGCTGAAGAAATCTAACCTAATAAATGAGCAGTTGAAAACAAATAGAAGGAAAAAAAAAAAACCCAAACCTTTACAAACAAACTATCTCGGGCCTTTCCAAGCTTGTAGATCCCTTGGGGAACTCGGTGGGTCAGGACAGCTCTTCCCGATGTTGCCTGGCAGGGCTGGGACAAGCTGAAGGAAGGAGGAAAGGAAGAGGCTGGGTGGCCCATTCTCCACGTGCGCAGGAGGTCAGGGACGGGTCTCAGCTGGACCAAGTGCCAAAGGAGGACTCCCCAAGGGTTGTCTTTAGCCTTGGGTGCTGCTTTTCCCAGGGAAAGGCAAAGGGCTGGGTTTCAGTGCCTACGCGTGACTTTGGAATAGCTGAGCCCAGGACCCATCTCCTGCTAGGGCTGCCGGCCTCGGGGGTACTGGTGAGCTCCTGGACAGGGCTGTTTGGACCAGACGCTGCCAGTCCCCATCACACTGGTGTTGTGTGTGCCTTCTCCTGTGTACTGTCAGCTCGCCATTAAAAAGCGGTGTGTGACACAATGTCTGCGTGGGATGTTTGCGGAGGTTCTCAGCATCCAAGAACGGCACATCTAGGGGAGCTTCCAAGGGTGGGAGGCACAGCCCCTCTGGGATTTGTATTGCAAATCTCTGTCCTGGTCATGTAAAAGCCAAAAACCCAGGATAAACAGAGAAATTAGGACTTATGTCTGGATTATGTATATGGCCCCAGAGCACTGGGCCATGCAGCCCTGGGCCCAGCACCACGGGCTGAGCCTCCAGGGTGAGTTCTGAGGCTGTGGTTTTCCTGAACAACCGTTCCCTATGGTGGAGGAGATTTAATTATTGCCTTCACCCCTCTGAGAGTATAGGGCCACTTCCAACACCTTCTCCTCCTGACCACCTGCTTCTCCATGCCTGGAGATGCTGAGCTCCCTCCCCAGCCAGCTCTATCCTCTCTTTTCCCTGTGGGACCACCAATGGCTTTCCATGTCCTCCTTGCCACACCCCACTGTGGCTGCAGCCTGAGGGTGTGATGGGGGTCCCCCAGCCTCACCTTCTCTGGGTGCGTTGAGCTCTGACAGCATGACCGTGCTGCAAAGCACCTTCATCCGCTAGCCCCTGGGTTAATCATTAGAGGCCAGCCATAAAAGTGTCGCTGATGGAAAGTTCAGGCTGTGGTGGCTGGGGAGCAGGGAGGGCCTGTCATAAACATTTATGGCCCCAATGAATCCCTCGCTCTAACCTTGACACTATTTACCAAGCAGGAGGCCTCAGGAGGTCACGGTGTTGCCCAGCCATTGCTGTGGATGCTGGCTGAGGAGCCCAGGGTGGGCTGGCCCCAGAAGGGGCACATACGGGAGGTCTGCATGGTTTGATGGAGCCAGTGATGGACTCAGGTGTTTCATTATGTTGTTGCCCACCACAATGTGCCAGAGCAACCAGGAAAGCCTGACGCCTTTTCATGGCATGGAGATGGAGGTGCCTTGGGTTGACCAAGCTGGTCCTGTCTCTGCATGTATCTGCTCTTTTCCTATCCACATGGGGTCCTGCCACATTCCCCAAATGCCCCCTGTGATCCTGTGATCCTCAGGGCTCTCTCTCAGCTGCTGTCACTCAGAGCTGCGCTACAGAGCGATGGGAAGGACAGAGCAGAGACTATGCTGGGGATGTGGTGGGCACCAAAGCTGGCAGCAGTGAGGTGAAACCAAGGGCAAAAGGTGCCAGGGCAGTGGCGCAGCCAGAGGACATGTCCCCCGGGCCACGCGTGGCAGTGCATGGGGGCCACACGGGCGACAGTCTCACCAGCCCTGGGACTGGCTCATGGCAGCACACCCTGCTCCCCGGCGCACCCAGAGCCCGCACCGCAGTGTGGCTGGGGGCCGGTGCCATCCCCGCCACGTCCCCAAAGCCTGGCACCCCCTCCCCTCCTGTTCGGCCACCCAGCGTGTCCCGCTCCTCTCCCGGCGAGGCTGGGGCTGCTCTCCCAGGCTTTTCCCAAGACCCTTCGGCACGGGCGGGTGGCGGTGGCCGGGGGCAGTGCCGGGGTGTCGGCGTCTGGTGCCGGGCTGGGGCAGGGGTGGCCGCGGCGACGGGCGCGGTGCGGTGCTGACACCTGCTGGGGCCGCGGCACATGGCAGGGCTGGGGGGACCCAACGGGGACACCCCCAGGCAGCGGGCACCGGGGTGTGCGGGGCAGGGACAGGGACTGCCGCAGCCCGACCCCAGCCACCACCCCCACCAGGGTACCAGCCTGCCCCTGGGACCCCCCCCACCCCACCCTGGGCTCGGCTGGGGGATTCTGTGGCCCGCACCCTGCAGCACCATGTGCCCCCCAAAACTCTTGTTGAGCGAAGAAGGGTGACAGCCCTCACCTCCCTGCCAGCCCCGGGCAGCTCAGGGGGTCTCCCAGACACTGCAGCACCCACAGCCCTCTCCCTGGGGAAAGGGCTGGGTTGAGGTGAGCTCCGTCTGGAGGTGACATCGAGCTCTCTCAAAGCCCCAGGGATGCTGGTGGCATAGGGCGGGCAGTGCCCAGGTTACCAGCATCCTGCAGCCAGAAGGAAAGCACTGGATCCCAGCCCCGATGCTTTCGAGGATGGAAGCGGGGCGATGGGGGGCCAGGGAAGTGGCAGATGGTCTGAGTCACAGCAGTGACGGAGAATCATCCGTTTCCATGCTCAGAAGTTGGTAGATATTTATTGCACTTGAACACCAAGAATAAAACTGACACTCGCCCTCCCTCCCGCACCCACCCCATGCCCAGTCCCCCCGCCACCCTCCCCAAACAGAGCATCCAATTTGAGCAGTGATCATTCTGTTCACAGCCACAGGTTCCAAAAAAACAAAGGAAAAGGAAACAAAATCAATCCCTCACCCTCCCCCCCCACTACCCCTCATCAAGTTCCCACTGAACCCAACACGGTCACACTGCTCG
>JAVSBS010009025.1:16659-29049 GCA_033124195.1 Coracias cyanogaster | reverse complement strand
CCTCGCCGACCCGCAGCGGAGGGGCCGCAGCATCCTGGACCGCATCGGCGGGTGCTGGGTCATCGACGCGCGCGCGGGCCTCGACCCGTTCGACGCCAAGGCGCTCCGCCACGCGCGCCGCGCGCTGCCGGCCTATCGGCTGCGCACACTTCACCACCGGCTCGACGTCGCCGGCCAATCGCCCTCCAAGACGTCGGCTTTGAGCTCGCCGGCCCAATCGCAGCTCGATACGTCACGCCATCCCCGATCGCCGCGTCAGGCCGCCCGGAAGTGCGCTTTCACGGGGCGGCAGCCAATCAGAGAGAGCGTCGCTTATTCCCGCCTCCGCGCTGGCTCCAGCAGCCAATCGAAGCCGGCTCCCCGGGGAGGGGGCGGGCCCAGCAGAGTCCTCCCGCGGGGAGGGAAGGGCCGTCTCGTTGGCCCCGCGCGGCCGCCGCTCTGCGCGGGCACCGGAAGCGGGCGGCGGCGGCGGCCGCCATGGAGGCGGCGGCGGCCCCTGTGCGGCTCTGGGTGAAGACGGAGCCGTTCCTGGTGGGGGTCCTGCCCGTCCCGCCGCCCGCCCGCCTCGGCCCCCACTACCTGCGGAAGATGGCGGGCTACGCCCGGGCGCGGGCGGCCGAGGGCTGCTTCCCGCGGCTGTCGTGGCCCCGCTGGCAGCACATCGCCTGCGGGAAGCTGCAGCTGGGCCGCGGCCTGGCCTGGCTCTACTTCGAGCTCTTCCACAGTCTCTTCTGGCGGGACCCGCCACGCCGCCTGGAGTGGGCCGAGGCCGAGGCGGCCTGCGCCAGCGCCGACGAGCTGGAGCGGGAGCGGAGCAAGGCAGGAGCCCCATCCCGAGCCGGGCGGGCGTGGGGAGAGCCGGGCCCACCCTAACGCCTCTTTTTCTTCCCTCCTGGCTAGCTGTCGGTCGACACTCTGCAGTTCCTGCTGTTCCTGTACGTCCAGCAGGTGAACAAGGTGTCTCTGCGAAGGTCTCTGATCGGGGAGGAATGGCCCAGCCCCAGGACCAAGTCTCCCAGCCTGACCGGAAAATCTGCCGGTAACAATAAGGTATTTGTGGCTGTAGGGTTCTCCTTGTGCGGCCATGTGGGAAACTGCGGAGACCTGCCTTGAGGTGGGTTGAAAAGTGGCTGGTTTGTTCCTGGAAGGGTGTAACCATTTGTGCATCGAAGTCTAAGCTAGAGTCAAATTGGAGATACTTTCCTCAGTAGTAAATGGTGTATTCTAAAGTTGTCCATGGGAATCTCCTGGGGCCTGAGAGCAAATGTGAAAGTTCTCTCGGGGTCTTGGCAACTTTCTTTTTGAGAAGCAGCTGCCTCTTTGCTTTTTCTCTTAGTCAAATGGGAAGCTTTTCTTATGTTGGAGGCTGCTTTCCCGTGATCCGCTGTAGAGTACGGCGATCCTCGGATGGCCCCTAGCCTTAAGTTGTATTTCAAAGAAGACAATTGGTTGAGGAACTGTAGATCAACCATGTGGAAATGTTGATGTTTCATTTTAAAATACCGTTAAGGGTTTTGGAAGAAGAGAAGTGAGTTGGATGCACAGGGTGCAGCTTGTGGCAGCTCTGTATTTGAGAGCGAGTTACAGATTGGCAGCATGACTGTAAAGGCCGGCTACAAACCTCTGGATTTCTGTCATGGCTGTTGTGCTGTGAGCTATATGAGCAAGTGGAATGTAGGTTGGGACAAGCCGAAGTAATTAGAAATAGGGTAACTTCATACTGAAAGATTGAACCAATGAAAAAAGAAATGAGAGTTTAAAAGTTGATGTTTTCTTTTAACTGTAACCATTACATAAAACTGGACAGGAAGGACGTGTACCTTGGCTGCCATTGTGCGCCTTCCTGAGATTTTAGTCCCAAAGGCACTAGGGCTGTCTCCACTGGTATTACTTTTCTCTGTGCAATTCCTCCAGATTGAGCAAAGTCTAGCGTGAACTGTGCCCCCTTTGGAAATGGTGTAACAAGGCTTGTTCAGCCTGAGAGGGTCTCTGTCACAATGTAGACATCTCCAGCTGCTGGACGAGATGCTTGCAGCTGCTTCTTAAGTCCTTTTGGCTACAGACCTTGTGGATGGTGAGGCAACGTGTAACGAAAGCTGCATGTTGCTTGTTCTGCAGCTTGCAGGCCAGCAAATGTTGTCTTTATTGAGGTCTGCCATAATTCTAGTTATCTGGTGTGGTTTTTTTTTGGTTTTTTTTTTTGTATGGAATTTGAAGTAATTTAGAACTTTAGAATTTGAAGTAATGATTCTTTCAGAGGTCATTTGGTTTATTGGTGTGCTCGCTATGAGAAATGACCCTCAGCTTTTTTTCCTGCAGCTCCTCAGAAGGTGACACTGAATCATATTTGAAGGTCTGGAACAGAGGCAGCGATTTTTCAATAGAGCAGTATCAAGACCTTGACTGTCAGTTATTGATTTGTTTCCTGCCTTCAATTGCCAGCAGCAGTTGGCTGAATTTGTGTGGGAAGGATTGTAGGAGAGTCTGGTTTTGCTTTCTAGAATGAAATATTTGCTACTTGGAGTTAAAATAAAATGTATTTTTCTTTTTGAGGGGAGGTTGCTCTCTGTATTTTTGAAGAGCAGAGCAACCGAAGCAGTAAGTAGCGGAGCACAACGTTTGACTTGCCTTTCCTCTTTCAGAGCAAGTGTAAGCAAGGATGCGTTGTATAATGTCAGTGGAGATTGTCAGCTCTTTGTGAACTTACCTCCTTCTTGTGTGTTTTTTCTGCCTGCCAAGAACTGGAATGATCAGGACCACTGCGCCTTCGTGCAGAGCCACCTCTGGGATATGCTGGAACTGCTGCTGGAGCCAGAGCAGCTCGCTGCCTCCTCCCATGCCACTCACAGTAGCTTGGTGTCCTATGAAGCTGTCTGTGCTCTCAGCTTTCTTATTGAAGGAACTGTGAACCAATCCGGGATGGTCCATCCTCTCCACGAGCTTGCTCTCTGGCAGCGCTGTCACGGGCAGAATGGCTACTCAAAGGTCTCCAGAGCCTTCTCTTTCCCCAAGCTGGAGAGCTGGCTGCGGTCTTGCCTGACGACAAACCCTTTCGGAATGACTGCCTGCCTCAAGTCCGGGAAGAAACTCGCGTGGGCACAGCAAGGTAGCCACAGGCCTTGCTTTTTTTATTTTTTAGAAATAGTTTTCCAGTCTCATCTCCTTTTGCTGTCTAGGAATCTGGCAGTGGCATTGGGGGTTTGCATCTTTTTTCTCCGTCAGTGGAGATGGGCAAAGTGATAACTTAGAGGCTGGTCTGGGGGGGAGGTGCTGCATGTGTATTTTTTTCTGGTCTAAACATTAATTACTTCATCAAAGGCCCCTCTGAGTGAGGTCAGTATTACTACCCTCATTATTCAGGTACAGCTGGGCACAAATAAAGGAAGTGTTTGTGGCACAGCTGAGAACTGGTAGAGGTTTCCTTCTCTTGAATTGCTGCTCCTCACCTGCAGGGACATGATAGTGGAGCCGAGATACCTTGGACCTTAGGAGAAAAAATGCAGATGAATGTTTTGTTTCTCTGATTGCACAATCATAAGAGTGCCGGTGCGTTAGGTAGGACAGAGAGATTGCTCTAGGACTGTACTGTAGAGGGAGCATTTCCTTATCTTAAAATGTACGCTTCCTGCTTTCAAAAAGCAAGGGGAAAACTTGCCCTGAGGATCTTCCTGCCAAGCTAAATCTTGTGTTTGTGAACAGGCTTCTGGAAATGGACATGCCTAGGTCGGGGCCGTTTGTAGTTTGTGGGAGGCTTTGGCTACTCCTGAATAATCTGGAAGTGGTTTTGATCTTTCAGTGTACCTTAACTCCTGGAGCTTCTCATTGCTGCATACTACTGACCTGCCTAGTAGGCATGGTTTGATGGTGTGACTGGTGTGTGAATTGATGTGGTTTAATGGTACTGTCCTTGAAGTTTTGGGCTGATTATTTTCTTGAGAGATTGCTGAGTGGTGTGGACAGTGAACCATCAAGTGTGTGTCTCTGTAGGAATCATGTATAGCCTTTTTATGTTGGTTTTTTTGTTTGTTCTTTTTTTTTTTTTAAATTTTAAAAGCATTGGTGGACTTTATTTACAGTTGAAGGAACAACCAGGAGAGCAAAGATTGCCTGCAATAATCGTGTGGTGCCTGATGTGTTCCCCATGGTGATAATGAGCCAGGTGTACAAGCAGACGCTGGCCAAGAGCTCGGACACCCTTGTGGGGGCTCATGTAAGAATTCATCGCTGCAATGAGTCCTTCATTTATCTCCTCTCTCCTCTCCGGTGAGTTTTTGTTCTCCTGGGACACAGCTAGGTGTCTCTTCAGCAAGTTTAAGTGCTAAGTTTTTTTGTCAGAGGGATTAAGCAGTGAAAAAGTCCTGCTTTTGCTCTTCCCTACTCACTGCGCCTTCACTCTCTTGTTCTTTCGCAGCTCTGTGACCATTGAGAAGTGCCGGAATAGCACTTTTGTCCTTGGCCCTGTGCAGGCATCTGTTCACGTCCACAGCTGTGACAACATCAAGGTCATTGTTGTTTGCCATCGTTTGTCCCTTTCTTCCACCGCTGGCTGTACTTTTTACATTCTCACGCCTACACAGCCTCTCATCCTCTCAGGGAACCAAGCAGTCAGCTTTGCCCCTTTCCACACCCATTATCCCATGCTTGAAGACCACATGGCTCAGGTGGGCTTGGCCACTCTGCCAAACTACTGGGACAGCCCCATCCTGGTGTGCAAGGAGGGCGGGGACACGAGCGTCTTCCGCCTCCTGCCGCCCTCAGACTTCTACACGTTCGTGATTCCTTTTGAGATGGAAGGAGACACCACGGAGACGCCTGGTGGGCTTCCCCACGTGTATCAGAAGGCTCTGAGTCAGCGAGAGCAGAAGGTACAGATCTGGCAGAAAACTGTGAAGGAGGCAGGCCTGACCAAGTGAGTGCTGCAGCCGGACAGGAATGTGTGAAGCTGCGTTGCAGCTCAGCTCAGGGCTACATACCGAAGATTCATATGATGTGGTTCAACAAAAATGCTTTAGGGTTTGCCTGAGCCGTATCTTGCATGCCATTTCTAGAGCGTTAGTGATTAGCAACCTTGGGATCCTGGTCTTTGGTATTATTACAGTGAGAAGAATAATACTCGCAGTTGTTACTCTGAAGGAGGCGCTTTATGATTGCGTTTTGCTAGCCCGTGAGACTCGAGGAAAAGCGTGCCTGGATCCTGTTGAGGGCTGAGGTGAGGGATCCACCCTGGCAGTAAGAGTTTACAACTTTACCTCACGCTGGGTACTATCTCTTTGCTGTCTCTGTTCTGCTTCCAGTGTCGCATGCTGCCGTGGGTGAGATCCGGGTGCATACTCTGAACAACAAGTCGACTAATTAATGGCCTGCGGCTGATTGGTGGTCACTCTTAGCCCAACCTTTACATTGAGATTGAAGCTTTAAATTACTGTCCCATCTGTTGTTGAGGTGAGCTGATGATGTGCATGTGGACCATTACAGTAGATCACCTCAAGGACAGTAGCTTTTAAAGTCCTCTCTGTCAGATCGCATCCAATCTTCTGCATGTTTGACTGTGCCAGCTAGGCCCGTCCTAGCCCATCTCGTGTACTGCTGTGTGCCTCTTTGCTTTCTCAGCACCTGTTGTGGAGTTCTGAAAAGGTTCAGCTTGCTGCCTCTGTCAGGGTGCTTTCTTCTGCTGCAAGCCAGATCAGGCAAGGGTACAGATCTCTGCCGACGTCAATTTAGCTGCTTTTATCTTTTTGTGAACCATTTTGATGCAGCAACCTGAAGGACCTGGCTTCCTTTGCGAATACAGAATGGGGATAGAAACCCAGATACTCAATTGTAAAGACCTGAAGAGATGAGAACAAGTTCTGCTTCCTAAGATGTGCTTAAGCTGTATAGATTTTCTTTCTGTTCTGTGCTCAGTCGATGACTTGTAACGGGTGGGTAACTGGGTGATGATAAGAAGTGATCTTAGAGGGCTTTATCCTGTGGGGAGCAGAGAATATGAAAAACCTCCTCTTGGGTGAAACTCAACAATTCCCATCGTACCAGGCTGAAGAGTTCTGGTCTATTTGCTCGTTCATTGTTTTGGAGGAACTCCCTCCGCTTCCCTTGTTCCTTTCTGAAATCCAGGTGCTTCTGTGCTGAGGTTGGAGCAGCCTGCAGTCTGAAAGAGCTCTAGGCTGAGAGAGAGAAAGGATTCTGGGGCATGATTTTGCTACAGCTGAGGATGGATGAGCAGTAGTGACCCAGGAGTGGTGACAGAAGTGTAAAAACCTGTAAAACTCTCAGCCTTGAGTCTTCAAGGGCAGCAGAGGGGAAAATTGTAACTTCGGCCTTTGTGCTAGGGTCATCTGCTGTTTCTGTCAACCTCGTCTGAGGTGTGTCCCCCTCCAGCCATTGTCCTCCCACGGCTGGTGCTTCTCACCCCAGAGTTTTGTGAAGGTGTTTGGTCTGTCAAAATCTTACTGTTAAAGAAGTGTGAGGTAATATGGGTGATGTGCTTAGATTTAACATCCTCTACAGCAGTCACGGGAGGCAAGATTTTATGGCTGTAGTGGCTTATTTCATAAAAGGGGGAAAACTGTGCCAAGTTGAGAAGCTTGCTGAAAAGAAACTGGGCAGCTAACAGTGTGAAATGTCTCTGGCTCCTGCAGGCAGGGAAACAAGTAGGGAGACAACTAGGAAGCTTAGAGCAAACAGGATATCAGACTTGTAGAAAGAAAAAAGATGCTATGCTTGAACGAGGAGGCGAAAGCGAATGTTAGAAATAAGAAGACGTCTTTCAAGAAGTTGAAGTTGTCTGAATGAGGAAAGTGGAGCAAAAAAAAGAATGTAAATCCTGCCGGGCTGAAAGTAAAACCCCCGTAAGACAGGACCAGTGAGACAGCTTGAGGAACAACTTGCAAAAGCATAAAATCCTGTTTATTCATTTTCTGAGCGTATCAGACAGAAAGTCTTTCAGGGTCAGTAGCAGATCGAGGTATATAAAAAACACTTGAAGAAGATAAAACCATAAGGGAAGAAAGAAGTGACCGCCTTTGTGTTTGCGTTCATTGGGGAGGAATTTAGGTTAGCTTCTGTTCTAGAACCCCGCTTTCTGGGGAGTGTCTCAAATGGAAGTGATAGTGCAAAAAAGAGCCTTTAACTTGAAAAAGGGCTCTGGGTACACCGAGCCTTTCTGAAGCTGAGTGGCACAAAAACGAGTAGGGCTGGTTTGCTGCTTTTCCCAGCCCAGGATGGGATCAGCACATCAAATTAGGAATGGGTTCAAAGCAAAACCACATAAAATCTCTATAGGATATTGAAAATGTTCATGTTTTACATGGATTCGAAAAGGAATTGTGTCAGCTCATAGAAAAAGAAGCCCAGCAGGAATTAGTCAATGCCCATGCTACCTTTGGCTTAAGAAATTCCAGATTTGAGCTGACCGCAGATGGCTGGGATGATGTGCTGGAGAAATACTGCTGTGAGCCTGTGCTCCTTTTGGGCATGTGGTCAGTGCCAGAGACAGAGTCTGAGCTAAGGTATACCCTGTTACTGCCACTCTTACCAAAACCACCCCCAAAATTACTTTGCGGTAAGGAGAATTATTTGAGGAGTATTATTTATAGGTGCATTTTTTTCCCTAATCTTCATCCTCTGTCTTTCAGATGCTGTCAGAACAGAATTCTGTGTCTTTTAATGCTTAAATGCTGATTACTAATCTTCTTTTTCTCCCTTTGCAGACAGTTTTTAATCTGTGCTCTAAGAGTAAAGTAGAGGCAGCCCTGTGGAGCAGGGTTGCTCTGCTGGTGGGATGGGGAAGTTTGGACGACTTCCCTGACTCCACCATGTTCTGCCTTTGGGCTTCTTTATAGTCATATTCACTTGGTAAAAACCTTCTCTTCCTGGTACAGACACTTCAGGAACCAGGCTTGTTTTGGTAGTGAAGGTGAGGTTAGAAGTATAATACTATAGATAAATGTGACCTTTACATACTTCTTTGCTGATCTTGGTTTTTTTTTTTTAGGGATCAGAGGAAACGATTCCAGATATTGGTAGAAAACAAATTCTATGAATGGCTGGTGCAGACAGGGAACCGTCAGCAGCTGGATAGCCTGGTCCCTCCTGCAGTAGGCTCCAAGCAGGCAGCAGGATAGGACCACGCTGCTGTGCAGCAAAAGGAAGGTGAGTAGAGGGCATTTTTCCCTTGATTCTTCTTTGTCTAGAAGAATTGTCCCATGTTTGTGTGCACAGCCTGGGCAGAGGGAGAAGAAGTAGGAGGCTGTTCAATGAACGTTCTCCAAAGAGCCTTGCGTTTGGTTTTCGTTCTTATTTTTCTATCAAAACCTCTGGTCAATTTGAAACTGTTCCCTGTGTACTCAGCGCCACCTCCCTTGTTCTTTGCAGGTGTTCTGTGTTATTTGCCAGGGACGTCTCTGTGTGTCTGTAAAGGCAAATAGACGTATTGTACGTAATCGGATGTAAAAACTTATTTCAAGAGCTGCTCTTTTAAAGAGGCTGTGTGTATTAATGTCTGCACTTACCTGTCCCACTTTTTGCTTAGAATTGAGTGAGACTTCAAATAGTTCTTACTTTCTAGCCTTTCTCTTCCGAAGTAGTAGTTTAGGAGCCAGAGACAAGCCCTTACTGTGCTTTTCTGCCATTTTATGTTTCAAACCATTGGAAAGTTGGGGGTTTTTTTTTTCATTTTCTTTAGTCTTTGAGTTGTTTTTTCCTTGCTAGTGTCGGAAGCAAAATTTGTTCCTTTTGTTTTGTTACAGATTTCTTGGAAAAAGCAGCGATACACTGAAAACAGGTCTCATTAAGACATTGCATCATCTTGACTGAACACGCTTGATGTGGATCTGACGCCCAGCTTCGGTGTGGATTGGACTGTGTGTCTGGTTTAGGTTTTTAGTCACTGCCACTTTCCCAGGAATGTGCTGGAACTGTTCTGTTGGTAACTGAGAAAATACATGTCACTAGAGGATGATGAAGTGTGCCTTGTTGCAGATCCTTTAGTGGGGAAGCTGGCATCGTGGTTAGTGTCCATGGTGTGCAAGTATCCAGCAAAGGAGCCCTTCTTGGTGCAGAGCTGGATGCAAGACCCCGGCCAGCGTGAGCGTCTTTATGGTACGAGCCAGCTACCCTGTTTTTACAGTTGTGAAATGGAAATGTTTGATTTTTTTTTAATGAATGAAATTCAATGGATTTTTAAAATATGAAGATGGCACTTAAGCAGTGTGATTTTTATGGCATTAACTTTCTTACATGTTTGCATTGTTTTTGACAAATGTCAATAAATCGGAGTTCTCAGATCAGCCTGGCACATATCCTAGGGAAAGGGTTTTACCTGTATGGTGGCTGTTAGAGGGACAAAACGTCTTTACTGCTTAATGAAATATGAGCTGGTCGGCCGAGGGAAAAGTGATAATTTATGAAGTTGAAGGTTTTGAAGGCTGCCCTAGCACAGCATTTTGATACAAACGCTGTTTCCTAGTTTTCATATTTCTCGTGAAAAGCATCAACATGAACGAGTGCCATTCTTGTGTGCTAGTGGAACCTGGCCTGGGGAGATGTCCTTGCAGGTGAGCACCTAAATAAGCTAGGCAAAATAGGCAAAGGCGTTGCAAGGATGACCAAAAGCAGCAGCTCTGTGCCTCGTGAAGAGCTATCCAAGCTGAGAGCAAGGGGAAGGCAGGGGCGTTTAGTGCTCTGGTGTACACAGCTGTTGTGATGCCAGAATTTTTTCTGAAGGTCTCTCTTGACTTCTGGGGAGGCAGGTGATACAATGCAAGGTGAGTTTATTATATCTAAACAGCTTTAAAAGGAGGGTTGTACAAAGTGACCACAGTGGTGCTTTGAGATGTCCTGTGAACCTACTGGCTTGCCTTTTGATAGGACCTGGATTGTATTTGAACTCTGATCTTCATAAGACAGCATTTGAATAAAAAGAACAGCCAAAAAAACCAAGTGACCGTGCAACTTGCTAGCAGTAGAAGCTGTTAGCGACAGCACCGGGTGGTTCAAGACACCTGAAATGGGGAGAGGACAAGACGCTGCTGAGCGTGTCTGTCTCAGGCTGTCATATCTGGCTGCATTTAGCAGAGCTGCAGCATTGTCCGTGGGGTGGCACGCAGAGCTGCTGTTGCAGGACTGCTTGTCCTGACAGATTTGAAATAGGGTCTGCGTGTTTCAGGCGCTGCTGTGCCAAATTCGCTCCCCTTTGTTTCACTAAGCCGTTGGGCTGGTGCAGTGAATAGCTGCAGAGGTGTTTTTTCAGAATGCACTGGCGGGGGGCTTTGGGCGTGCATAAGCCAGCAGTCCTCCCCCTCCCTGCTCAGTGGGCCAGAGTGTGGCTAAAAGAAAGACTTTTGCTCAAACCTCAGACAGTGGTGTAAGAGTTTTGAGTTGAATTTGGGACAATAGCAGCTGTGGTCAGAAATCTGGGCATCGTTCTTTACTATTTGGTGTGTGAAACCACTCACTTTGAGGGGCGTGTGGCCAGACACGGTTCTTTTCCTCTGTCAGGCACGATTTGGAGCAATATAGCTCAAACTGAGGGTGTGCTATCAAAATATGTAGCCTCTTTTCTGCGCAGAATTTTGCATCGGGGGCTTTTGAAGCAGAGCCTCTGTGCAGAGGCTGTTCTTTGCAAGCCTGTGGTGTCTGCCCCGAGTGTGGGTTGAGTGTTTCCTAGCTGCGTCCTTTGGTGCATGGGAACGTTCTCTGATAAATATTGGGTCTCATCCTTACAAATGAGGACGGACCTTTTAGAACTGATGAGGATGCCTTCTAGTTTAACATGCTTGAAAGGGAGAGAGCAGCCAAATTGCCCCCCCGTCCTCCAGGACTTGGCAGAGGGGGTGCATGTTTTGAGTGTGTTTGGCAGAGTTTTGGTGTTCTGACTCAGCAAATGGTAACAAAGAGAGGATGGTGAAGCCTTCCTTTATTCTGTAATCCTGTTTGCTTTTCTGGAAATCGGCTATAGCCTCAGAATCACTGACTCAATTTTTGGATCCCATTCTCATGACAAAGCGGCTGTCTGGTTTAAAACAAGCCCATTATAAAAAGGGTGCCTCGGATCCAGGCTGTTTGTAACAGCTTCTGACATTCCTCCAGCACAGGGGAGCTTGGCTGGAACGGAAAATGTCCAGAGCTGGAACCAAGGTAAGTTTATTCGCAGCCTATACATGATTTTGGGTAGGAACAGAGAATTTATCAGGGATAAGTTGTGGAGAAACTTTGGTTTCCTGGTTCTGCTGACAGCTTCTCCCTCTGCCATTGTGTTGGCAAGAGGAGATGCTTGAAATCCTTCCTCAGATGGAGGGAAGCTGGAGCTGAGCCCTCCCTAGTCTTTTCCCTGATGTTGGCCGTTTCCTCGAGGTGTGGCTCTGTGAGAGAATGGCGTGGAACGCGGTGACGGGTGAGGGGATATTTTAAAAAGAACCAGGACCAGATGCCTTGTAAATTGACAGCGGAGGCTGCTGTGCCAGCAGCAAACACGACAAGCTGCATTTGCAGAGCAGAATCTCGTGGAAGGCTTGCTTGGGAGGACCTGGTTCCCAACGCCAGCAGCAGCTGTCACATCCCCCTTCCATGGTGGAGCAAAGGTTGTGCTGCGAGAGACGCGCCTGAACGATGGCTGTAGTACCAAAGGCAGTAGCATTTCCCAAGGGATGCGACCTGGCCTTGTGATTTGGTGGAATCGGCGGAGATTAATTTAAACTGGAGGAGGAGGCAGATCAGAAAGTTCAGCTTCAGCCAGAGTGACGGGCATCAGGTGGGGATTCAACTCTAATGGTGTGATCTTCGGTCTTGAAGTTAGCAGAGCTAAGCTGGCTGGTTGTGCAGACCTTACTGCAGGGTTGGGACTGGGCAGGGATAAACAGCTGGGAAAGGAGGGTGAGAACTTGGGGCTAGTGGCCAGTTACTGCTGTGAAATGTTAAATATCTGTTAAAAGGTTGTGGACAGATGCACATCTTTCCATCGTATGAGTTTTGCTGTTGAGTTACGTTCCTGTTAACTCGGTAGCAGAGTGGTTTTGTAGGCATTGGCCGATGCTATGGAAGATCAGGATTCAGGCTCTGCTTCCCCGCTCCTTTCATCTGTAGTCTTGGCTCAGGGTGATTTGGCTGTTTATAAGCAGTCTGTAGACCCTGAGAAGGGTGTGCTGCTGGCTTCTAACCTGGTGGCTGTCAGACTGCAGCGGTACAGTCTGTATGTACCCATGCATGGAGAAGGTGCTGGGGAAATGCAACTGATTGATGCTTGATTCTTCGGCCTGCTTGAAGAGACTTAAACACGTACGGCCTTTGCTCCTGCTTGGAAGCCACGTCTCCTGTGAGCTGCTACAGGGAATTTGATGATGACGTGATGTGGGAAACCGACTCACTATTTTGAAATGTCTTTCTGCTGCGTCC
>JAVSBS010009025.1:0-16559 GCA_033124195.1 Coracias cyanogaster | reverse complement strand
GGAAACCGACTCACTATTTTGAAATGTCTTTCTGCTGCGTCCAAGAGAAGTTGTCAGTGCAAGAGTGCAAATCTCATCTTTTCCCTACGCCCTGCTCTTGTCCAGCCTGTTCCAGGGAGAAGAAAAGGGCAAAGGAGTGAATGAAACACTTTCTCACAACCTTAGCAAGCAGTCTGCCCTAGAAAGGGGTCACTGCCCCCATGCTGCTTATTTAGAAGGCAGTGGGCACTACCTGTTATTATTTACAGTTACTGTTCACCGGTGTCCTTCTAACAGAGCTGCTCTTGGGAAGAAGTATGTTAACTGCTATGAGGTGGCCAAGGGAGAGAGTTTTGCAGTCCTGTAAGGGAGATCTGCTATAGCAGGTCTGTTATCTGCCAGGTAAGCCCCAGAAAAACAAAATTTGGGCAGTGAGCAGTTAACAGGTTAGTGCTGTAAGCAGAGCAGCTTGATGGCTTTACTGAAGGAAGGCGATTTGCGTTGGAGGAAGATGCGTCTGAAAGGAACTGACGAATCTGGAATTGAAATCTGTGATTCACCTGTCATTATCCTGTGGGTGAAAAATGTCAGTCTGGCCTGTTTGTGCCTGAATCCCTGGAGGAAATCTGGGAAGCGCTGGGTGTGAAGGTCTGAAATGAACTGAGGGTGTGTACAAAGGGCTGTGGTGGAGAATGTGAGGGCAGGAGCCCTCTTCTTAAGTTGTCTTATAAATGGTCAAAGAATAAAGCAAATAACACCACTTTTGGTTGGTCACTTCTCTGTGGGAATGGCCATACCCCTAATATGCTCTTGGATTTCTTTGGCTTTGTGGCTTTACAAGTACAGGGAAAATACCCTCCTAGGAACACCAGGTAGCTTTGCCAAATTGAAGTTCGGTTGTGTTGGGCTGGGTGGGGAAGGAACATCAAATGAGCTTTCCTTTTCTGTTACAAAATTAAAAGCTTAACCAACTTCACGCACAGTTGCTGTGATGGGACATTGCAAGAGGAGCTGGTTCTACTGGAATCCAGCCACAAAATCAAGGAAGTCCATGCAGAGCGAGGACCAGAGGTGATGGCCACCCATTCCTTTCCAACTGCTCATCACCCTGCTGTGAGGCAGGAGAAGGCATCTCTCTGCCCGGGCCGAGTGCTGCCTGCACGGAGACCAGACCTATGTTCTTACAGATGCTGAGCAGAGTTGATCACTGGTCATGGTGGACTCTCGCTATGTGGACAGAAGTGGGGCTGCAGAGCTTGGGGAGTGAGGAGGAAGAGGTGGAGAGCTCGCGGGCTGTCCTTTTGGAGGGTAATGGCCGAGCCAAGAAGGGATGCATCCCTGTGTACCACCCTGTGGAGAACGTTACAGGGATGCTGTGGCTTCCTTGACCACTGGTGGCGAATGACTGCCAAACATCAGTGAGCAGGGCTTTCGGTGTTGCTTCTGGGCTCATGCTGGCAGATTTTTCAGGTGATACCTCTAGAGACAAAGATCCAGAAGCAGGATTGGTAAAATAACAGCAGGGTTGTGGCTGGCAAGGGCTGACCAGGGAAAACAGGAATTGGATATTTTAGTGCACACCTTTTACAACCGTTATTCACTTGCTGTAAAGATGGTAGCGATGTCCCAACTCTCCATGGCACTGAGGATGGAAAGAGCTTGCTCAGGAGGGAGGAACATGGGCACACGTTGCTTTCTATGCACTGACTGCTTCGTAATGGGAGCTCAGTCCCTTGACAGTAAGAGGAAAATAACATCCTAATAATGGTCTACTAACAGGCCACAAGACCAAGACCTAAATCCTCTGGCATGATTAGTTCGACTCCCCAGATACCTGGTCAGGAGTGAGTTGTCCTTGATTTGAGGCTATCTCCTAGGTTGAAACTGTGACTATGAACAGTATTTTTAACAGCAGTGATGTTAGATCGATACCAGTAGCCAGAGCACCATAGGCTGAGTACAGCCAGCGAGGAGCAAGAGGTATCATGTATCTTAATGCTCAAGCTATGGAAAAACTATGGGAAAAGTAGATTATAAAGTGCGGCGTGTAGGATGTTTAAGTCACTGTGGCCAGAAAAAGTGTCTCCAGTGCATCTGAGGGAACGGGTAGAGCCTGTCCCAGATTCTACCAAATAACCCAGCGGCATGTATGGAGCTGATGCCATTGGGAAAGCTGGAAAAGGTGAAATGCTGTCTCAAGTGTGCGCTGCATTGATCAACCGACTTGCACATCAGTTGATTCAGTGCAAGGCTCTGGAAGACACTGAAGTAAGTAATCCAACTCCTGATAAGGTGGAAGGTGGGCTGGTGGTTGGGTGCAGCTGAAAGGGATCTGTTGAGACCAATTCTCATCAAACGAATGTTTTTTTGTCATGGTCTGACTTCACGGTGCCATAAGCAAGCAAGGGATATAGTTGAAATGGACGTGATGGTTCAGGAACCCTTGTGCGAATAGCAGCTTTTGATGAAGAGTTGTCATCTGGAAGGATCTAAAAATGGGGCTGTACAAAGGACGGGTCTGGGTCTAGGGCTTGGCAATATTTACATGAAGGGCTTGTTGAAGAAAGCATGAGTCACCTCTCCAGGGCTGGCTGGGCTGCTGATACCCTGGGCAAGAGGAGTGGGATTTGGTCACCAGCTCTTGAGATCGTTTTGGAACAGGTGATCAAGTAAGGAGAAAGTGTCCCTAAGCAAAGTGCTTTGCAGTCAACTGCCTGGCTGTAGAGCAGCTCTTGGGAAATAAGTGTGCTGATGGGTCAGAAATTTGTCAGCTGTATCTCAAACTTGCAGCAACCAAAGCAGAAGCAGCCAACTGCGAATGCAATCCTCAGATGTCCAAAAATCTGTGCTATCTACCACGTACATGGAGCAACTCTTTTAGTTTTCCTTGGTGCTGGTAAAGCTTGTGTGATGTCCAGGTTTTGGCATTGACTTTTGAGAAAGCAAGCTGTGGACTGTCAGAGCGAGAGCAGGGAGAATGATCACAGGGCTAGAGGACAGGACCCAGGAGGAAAGAGGTCTCACCACCCCCTTATCGGTAAAAGTCTCACTAACGCTTGGTAAGCCGATATAAATGAAATGCTGCTTAGTACAGTCCATTGATTACTTACGACTTCTTTGGCCATAATTTAGTAACTACTGATGTAGAGAAGGTAGGAGGGAAAAGTATTAATAGTGTTTTGCTCCAAAGAGAGCAGGAATTTCACCAAGGAAGCTTTGGGTTGGATCGCTTCAGAACTAGGTGCTGGTAAGGGCAAGACGTTGGTGGCAGCTGGAGGTGTTGGGGCCTGACTGGTGAATCAGCTGCCAGTGTCATTTGGGGTGCAATTGATCCTGCTTGGTGGTTGGACTTGATGACTTTTTGACATCTTGAGGGCTCTGTCTTCAGATATTTCATGCCGTGATGCGGCTAGAATATAGACACAGGCGTGTGCACACACTGAGTGATGAACCTCCCTGCTTTCTTTTCTCTGCTTGTGTTTCAGGTCACCTTCTATGAAGACAAGAATTTCCTAGGCCGTTGCTATGAGTGTGACAGCGACTGCCCTGATTTTCACACCTACCTGAGCCGCTGCAACTCCATCCGTGTGGATGGGGGCACCTGGGTGGCCTACGAGAGGCCCAACTATTCTGGAAACATGTACGTTCTGACTCATGGGGAGTATCCTGACTACCACCACTGGATGGGCCTCAATGACCGCCTTGGCTCTTGCAAAGCCGTCCAGATAGTAAGTGTGAACTCCTCCCAAGGGACGTTTTAATTTACACACCTGTCATTAAAGGGTTTCTGCATGCATGTGGGTGGCTCCCATCTTCCTGGGGACTTGTGTGAGCCACTTTGGAGAGGATATCTAGAGGAGGTGTGCTCCTGCAGTCCTGCTCTAGGAATGGCAAGGTGTTTGGTGAATGGAGGAGGTAAATCTCTTCCCCTCTTGACTGTAGTGGGGAAAAAGCAGATGCCTTAGAATGCTGTGTAGGTGAGTTTCCATAGGAACAGCAGCATGGTTTTAGCTGCACGTTCCTCTAGGGACTTCAGTGTCTGGGCAGGTCATTCTGAGGTTTGCCTCTTGCCTTCCCCCTGGTGTGCTGCCAACTGATCGAAATCTGATGGTGGGCACAAGGCTTGTAACAGTGCGATGTAGGTTTTGCAGGAGCACTCAGAACAAGGGACCGTTTCTTTGTCTCTTTAGCAAGCCAGGGCTCCCTTTTGATACAGGGAACTGAATCTTAGTATCACCAATCTCCTCTGGGCATGGGGAGAACATTCCCAAGAGCAGATCAGGAGTGGGAGGAAGCCTGAAGCCCTCCTTGGGCATGCTTGGAGCAGCCTACTGTCTCCTGCTATTAGGAGAACACAAGGCAAAGCATGTCTTCCTGCTGCAGCACAGGAACTGTGCTCACCCCCTCCTAACTGATGACGGGGAGATGCTTCTGCAGCCTCCAGCAGCACCTGTCCTTTGACCAGCAGGAGATGGGATAAATGTAGGTTGACAGCAGCATTTTCACCCTGTGGAGAGGAACATCCCTGAGAAAGGAGCAGAAGGAGTGATCCTTTTGGGAAGCCTATGGGGTGAAGCACCCTTTAGAACTGGCAGTGTGGATGGAGTGTGGATTGGGGTTGAGATGGCGGGTAGTGCTGCTGCTGGGTTCTTGCAGCAGCAGGGCAGGTGTTGGTGGTGTGTGCATCACTGACTTGAGCAGCAGAGCCATGGATTCCCAATGGGTGGAGCAGGGAACCTTCACACAGCTGAGAAGAGATTTTGCTTTTATGTCTGGAGGTCTAATGCTACTTTGAGCCTATTCTGGGTTTGAGCTAGGTCTAAATTCCTTTACACAGGGCAGGGAGAGTTTCCAGCCAGTTCAGAGCACTGATCTGGCATAAGAGATGGAGCTAAAACACATGGGACATGTAACAGCAACACAGGTTCCTCCATCTGGATGAAAGGCAGAGGCCTTATCCTGCATGTCCACCTGGTGCCTGGTTTCCCCTCCTGCAGAGTTTGCACAGGGACCTGCCGGTCACAGGCATTAGTTCAGAGCACCCTGGAGAAGCCACAGCAGCAGAGCATGGATCTGAGAGACTCTGCAGAGCTTGGCTGGGGCTGGAAACCAGAGTGGGCTCAGGCAGATGGGGGAGGTGGGGGAAGACAGTGTCCGGGCAGCTGCAGATTAAAAGAGCCGTGGTGCCTTCAGGCAGCGCAGTGCGTCAAATCATGCTGCATTTGCCTGTAATACAACCCAGCTGAGGTCACCAGCTCATTAAACTCCTCATTGCCCAGAGGAGCGGGGAGTGGAGGGGGTCTGTCTCTTCTGATGCTCATGTGGAGCGGCTGAAGGGTTCAAGCCAGCAGTGGGGCAGGAAGGCTGCTTAGGATAGAGAGCCCAGCATTTGCTAATGTGGCTTCAGCCCTTTCTGCACCCTTCTTCCCCGTGAAACTGGGGCTGTGGTGGGGATTTGAGCTGAAAGTGCTCTGCTCCGGCTCAGCACTTTCGTGCCCTCTTTGCATGTGTTGCTCGGTCAAGAGTTATCCCGGCTGCCTCCCCACTGTGCTTTTGGGGCCGATGTGAGCTGTTCAGCCCTGTCCTGGTGTGCTGGGGGGGTGGTTTGTACCTGCGATGAGTCTGACTGTGCCTCAGCTCTGCTTCTGACCGTCAGACCCAGGGACATGGACTCCCTCCAGTGCTCTGCTATTTTCTTTCCCCTTTTTCTAGCCAAGTGGAGGCCGGGGCCACATCCAGGTATTTGAGAAAGGAGATTTTGGTGGGCAGATGTTCGAAGCCACTGAAGACTGCCCTTCTGTCATGGAGGAATGGCACATGCGCGAGGTCCATGCCTGCAGAGTGCTGGAGGGTGTCTGGGTTTTCTACGAGCATCCCAACTACCGGGGCAGGCAGTACCTGCTGCCCAAGGGGGAGTACCGCAAACCGGTGGAGTGGGGAGCGGCGAGCCCTGCTGTCCAGTCCTTCCGCAGCATTGCCGAGTGAGGCAGCCCATTGACTGGGCTGCCAGAGGCCGTCAATAAAGTAACTGAGTCACTCAGCTCAGCCTGTCCTGCTTATTCATGGGGTTTGCGTGCAAGTTATCCTGCCCTGGGGGAACTGGCGTGGAGCTGAGCCTTCTCGAAGCAGAGCACCCTCTGCTAACCCTGGCTGCATCTGTCTCTGCTGTCATCTCCTTCCTCCAAGCTGACCCCATCCCCTCCATCCCGTTGCTTCTCTCCAGGGAAAAGCTATCCCAAAGCCGGAGCTTGTGCTCCAGAATTTGGCCGGTCCAGTGGAGCAGTGGGAGCACCCGTCAGCAGGACTCTCATTTTCGGTGCTCACTGTGGGTGGCTCAGTCTGTCACGACCCTGGGGAACCCCTGCTTGCTGTGTTGCTGTTCCATGGTGGCTCGGGAGAAGGAGCTGCTGGTGGCTGGGGAGAAGGGATGGGGTTTGCATCCATGCCATGTGAAGCAAGCACCCCCCTGGGAAGCCTGGGCGCAGGCAGCAGAAGTCCTGTTGCTGGAGGTGCGTGTCCCTCTTGTGATACATGGGGCAACAGGCCTGGGAGGAAAGGGTAAATTAGGCAGGGATCCCAGAGCGGGCAGGAAGGAGATGGCCACAATCTCCATGGGGGATGCTGGGGATCCCGGCTGCCCAGTGTGTCAGGTACAGGATGCCCCTTGTAGGTGTGAGAGAGGGGGTCCGGCTGCTTAAAATGGGGCTGGGAAGGGGAAAAGGCTGGATGGGGACAGAGATGGTGAGTGCCTTTGAAAGCTGTCCTAGGATGGGAGGTTGCTGATAAACCATCATGAAGAGATCCCCGGGCACCTGAGCTGTGCAGGGAGCAGAGGGAGCCATTGGACTCCCAGTCAGCCCAGTTTGCTGCCAGCTGGAGCAACCCATTTTGCCTAGTGCTGCTAGATGGGCCCGTGCTGCAGCCACGTTCAGCCTCCTGCGCAGGAATAACTGATGTCCTCCGCACAGAGCACTCTCCTCCTGGGCACCCCGGGGACCCGCAGCCTGTTTGCATATCAAGCCAAGGGGCCTTGGGATAATGACGCTGGATGTAGAAGCAGAGCCCGGGTTGATGTATGAGGTTATTATGGAGCAGGGATGCAGGTTAAGTGATGCTTGTCAAGCCACGGCGCTGCAACCCTTGGGAACACAGCCACTGGTGGGGGGTGGGAAGGCCGCTGAAAGGGGCAGCTCTGGCCCTGTGAGCTTCCTCTGCTGCAAAGGTAGGCTTTCTCCTGAAAAGAAAGGCAAAGGAGTTGCCTTTCTCCACCTCCTGCTGCCATGACCCTGTGGTTCACCCCCCCGCCAACAGCTTTGCCCCCTGCCCTATTGCAGCCCTTTGCTGCAAAGGGTGATGCATCTTCTTGACCCACTTCTGTCCCACCTTGTCTTTCTTGTCTGTCGCTTCTCCATCACGGGTCAGCAGGATGCGGACGGTTGGATCTCAGTGCATTTTCCTGCAAAATATTTCTCTGTAGAAATTCTTCCGGCCAGAGCATTTCCAACTGTCTCCCACCATGATTTTGGGGAATGTCTGTCTGGGCAGCTTGCTTCCCCATCCTACATCCCCTGCGGTGGGATTTATCCCTCCCTGCAGCGGGTGCCAGAGCTGCAGCGGGCAGGTTTGGGGTGCGACAGCCCCATGGCTGCTGGCGTGCCTCCACCCCAGCACATCGGAGGAACCAGACCTGGCTCTGCTTTGCCCTTATGGTAACATTTCTTTCCCCGTGTCCTTCCCTTACATCGCTTGATCTACCCACTGCAAAAATGCAATTATCCCAACTCTTTCCCCCCCTCCTCCTCCAGCTGGCTCTTGCCCTCTGGTGAGTTTTGCATTGTGCCCCGAACGTTGGCAACCAAAGCGAATAACAATAAAATATGCTAGTTGGGTGTGTGGGGGTTTTTTTTTTTTATTTTTATTTTATTATTATTCTAGATTACTTTTTCTGTTGGGGGCTCCCTGGTCACGGCTGCACGCGGAGCAGAGTGCATATGGATATGAGCGGTGGGGAGAGCAAGCGGGGCGAGCAGGCAATCCGAGCCCAGCCTGCTGATGCCGTTTTTTGCTTGACAGCTAATTTCCATTTTTCAGTATCAGGGGGTCTGCTCTGGTAATTGGCATGCAGATTGTGTCTGATGGGCCTGTTAGACACGAGAAAAGACTCTGCTAGTTAGAATAAGCCAACCCCAGGCTGATGGATGGGGTGTAAGGAGGTCATTGTGAGAGAGAATATACTGATGCCCGCGCGCACGCACACACCTACGAAAAATTTCACATTTCTTGCCCTCCCCCTACTCCTACTTTCTTTATCGGGCAAACTCTAATCTATCATATTTCATTGAGACAAATCCTGCTCCATTTCTCTCTCTTTCCTTTTTCCCTTTAAGGGAAATGTGATGGAACCTACTCCTGGATTTAATAAGAAGATGGTGCGGCGTAGCAGGAATTAAAGCGGTGCCATGCTTCATTAGCAGCTGGGGATCACATGGAGCTGGCCCAGATGTTAATTACACTTTGGGAATTAATTGGTATATGGCGTTCCTCTCCTCCATCATCTGTAATCTGGCGAGTAGGTAAGGATTTGTGGAAGCGGAGACCACTGGGTGGTCGTCTGTCCCCCCTCCTCAGCCCGTCTGGCACTGTATATGATGAGGGACATAGACGGGGTTTGAAATCTTGAATCCACCTTCATTGCCATCTCCTTGGTGCCCAAAGACCCACCGCTATTTTCCTCTCCGTTTTTGTGCCACTCTTCTCCATTTTTTTTCTCCAGCTGCTGGGGTAAAGCAGGTCCAGGTGGGACAGGGGAATGTGGGACCTTGCACCACTTTGAAGGATGAAAGACCATCTCCTTTGAAGCTGGCTGTCGCCAGGTGACCCCAGGACACCCTCTACAAGGGCTAGTGGGGTGGTAGCTTCCCTTTCTCCTGCTTCCTGACCTACCCTTGCTGGTCTATCCCTTCCATCCAGCTCTGGGTGCAGACCCGTGTTGTTCCCAGCGCTGCATGGGAGAGCCTCAGTCTGCTGCTGCAGCACCTCTCTACTGCTGAAATCCCCCCAGTTCTCAAAGAAAAATGGTCTCCAGTTTCTTCCCTCCCCTTTTCCCCTTGGACTCAGCCCAATGAAATGCAAAAGCTGCTAAAAAAGCTGGGTAGGGGGGCTTTTTGCCAGAGGACAGAAATGATATACTTGGAAATGAAGAATATTCCTCCGAATACTGCCAATTTGTTCCTTTTCTGAGCTGGCTCAGCGTGGGGCAATGTTATCTGTGTGACAGAGCATCACATCTTCAGATTTCTGCCTGGGCTGGGAGAGATTGCTGCACAGCCCCAGTGGGACCCTTGTGCTCAGCTTTGCCCCCCCCACATTGCTCCCAGGCCCTAATAATACAAATTTGCTGTCCCTGCAGCCACAGCGAGGGCTTGGCTGGAGCTCTGACCATGGTGAGTGTGACATGATTAGCCCATGCTCCTATTTGCCCTCTTCTTCCAGGCTTTCCAGCGGTGACGCTCCCAGGTTGTGGCAGAAATCCTCCTTCCTGCTTGCGGTGAGCATGACCTGAGCGTTTGTGCTGCCCACAGCTGTCCCCAGGGTTTTGTCGGTCTTCTCTTGGCATCGGTGGAGCTCTTCGGTCTTGGTGCATCAGCAACTTGACGCAAGTCTCTTCTGCCATCAAAGGTCATTAATGAACGAGACCCAGTAGTGTCCCTTGAGAGCAATGCTGCATCGCCATTTGGGTCCCTTGGAGCCCTGCTGCTTTGGATCCCGCCTTTCCCACCATCTCCTCGCTGAAACCCAAGGCCCTGTAGGTTCGATCACTACTTTAGGCTGTACCTGGGCAGTCTCTGAAGGGTCTCACCAGTGACTACAGCACCTACTTTGTTTTTAGTGTGGTCCTTCCAGATATCCTCTTTTCCTGTTTCATGTGCAAATCACCCTGTGTGTTCCCTGTTGACACCAACTGAACTGCAGAAGTTGAATAGAGTAACGCTCCAGGTGAGCTCTGTCTCTCCTGCTTTGAGCTTGCAGGTAAATTCTGGCCCAGCTCTGGGCGTGCGGAGATTTCGAGCTCTGCACAAGCAGGTGCGCTAGCAGAGCCAAGATGCTCCGTGTCTCACGCGTGGCTGTGTACCCACACGCGTGTCCTGGAGACCCCACCAGTGTCCGCTCACCATCACGCACATCCCCTTGGCCAGGGCGGTTGGCTGTGTCCACAGTAGGTGTGCAGTGCTGTGGGTTGCCTCTCTGGGACGTATGAGCGGTGACCGGGCATCGCTGCGCCGTGGAGATGCTGGCACCTCACTTGAGGGTCTGCAGCTCCCCTGAAATTGCACAGAGAGGTGGAGAGGAGAAGGAGCTGCCCAGGGGATCAGCCTTCCTTTTGGCAGTCCCCAGCAGAGGGCAATAGAGGCAAATGGAAGAGAGGAGGCCTTGCGAGTTATGTGCGAGAGGAGCCGGTTTTAAGGCAGAGCGACCTGCCAGCAGAGAGAGGTACGAGCAGAGCCATGGGCAAGAGTGGGCAATGTGCAGAGAGAGGGATGTGCGGTGGCAGCAGCGCTTGGGAGGGCCTTGAGAAGGAGGTCAAAGCAAAACAGAGCAATTCAAGCACATTTTGGTAGCAGTTAAAGCAATACTATGCTTCCAGAAACCCAAAAGTAATGGCTTTGGGTTTGGATGGAGAAGGAAGGGGAGATATCCAACACTTCTGTTTGAACTGTCTTGATTTTAGATCAGGTTTTAAGTGAAAAGCGCTGCCATGACAGGCATGGCTGAGCACCTCCAGTGAACAAACGGTGCTGGAAGGAAAGGCTCTGAGAGTTCCCAGCACCAATTTTGTTCCACCCAGTCAACTTGTGCAATTTACCCAAGCTCAGTTTCTGGGTCTCTTTCTGGATGCTCTGATCTCTTGGAGATGAAATTCTACCATAGCCACATGTGCTTGGAGACTTTGGGTACTGGCCTGCGCCCCGGCCAGAGGGATGTGCTGGGCTGGTGCTGGTGCTGCTTCCAGGCTTCTTCCTGCTCCACAAAGGGAAAACCACAGAGGCTGAGGTGGGCAGCAGCAGGGAAGAGGCAGAGCATGCCTTCCACCTCCCTGCTGCTGGACCAGTTCGGGCAAGAGCCTCTGCCCCGCTGCATTACTGCTTCCAGCATGCTCCTGCCTGACTTTTCAGGTATTTGTATCCCCCTGGCAGATTTCCTACATATGCTTTTCCAGCTTTTTTGTCCCGAACTGCTTGGAATTACACAAGGAAGTTTTAGCAAGGAAAGCTTTCCATGGCAGGAGCATGATCCCACAGATGCCCTCCCAGCCAGGAGAAGACATCTGCACAGACACCGCAGGAAGTCTTTCCTGGCAGTATTCCTGCTTGAGTGCAGAGCTGAGATTTGGTCTTTTTTTTGGGGGAAAAATGCAATTATTTAAAAAGGAAAGGCAAAATCCACGTGGCAGGGAGCTCTGAGTGCTGTGGAGAAGCATCCTGTCTGGATGCAGGGTGGCCAGGGGCGCTGGACACCCCAGCAAGCAGCTGGGGAGGCTTTTTGGGCAGAGACCCACGCCATGGTGCCACTGCTGCAGTGCAGGGCTGGGGGCAAAGCCATGGAGAAATGGACTTTTTGGGGGAGTCTGAGGTAGCCTTTTGTTGAGATGCTGTCGTTTGGAGAGGGCACAACCAGACTCCAGCCCTAAAGGAGAAAAACGAAGCGGCTCCACCACCTTTGCGCCGTGGTACCCCCGTATCCGCCTCATTAAACCCCTCCTCGCTGAGATGAGCAAGGTGCAATCTCCCCATCTCCGCGTTATCTCCCCATCTGCCTCCTCTCCTGCCACAGCTTCCAGATGCTCCTTATCTCCTCTCACCTTCCCCAGAAACGAGGCGCGATTCTCCCGCTTCCCTGGCTGGAAGCAGAGACGGCTGCCCGTGCCGAGACTCTCTACCTGTGATCTCCCCAGCTCTTATCTGCCGCCGGGAGTTTTGATGCGGCCCCTGTCTCAAAGTCAAACGGATTTCTGGCAGGGTGAGTGCGGCAAAGGTCGGCGGCAGGGAGGCAGGCAGGGACCGCGCTCTCCCCCTCCGCCCCACTCCAGCCAATTCTCCAGGTAGCGCCTATCCCCATTTATTCTCCAACATTATCAATTACATTTGGATTATTATTACTCATTCAAACCAAAGTGAGTCGCAGACAGCTATTTCCTAATGGGGAAATGTTACAGGCAACTTATTAACGAACAATGCATCATTAAGGGGGGAGAGCTTCAAAGGCTCATAAATGCATTTCAAAGGACACAATGCAAGCGGCGCCTGCAATCGCATATCTGGGGGACATGGGCAAAATTTGTGACAAGGAATATACTGGGCCCAATGTAATTAACTAATTCTCGATCAAAGGGGTTTTAGAACTGAATGGTCAGGGAATTCAATTATGGGTTTCCTAATGAACCACTGTGTGCCAAGGCAGGGGGATGTTTTCTCCTGGAAAAGCAGGGCTGAGGATCAGGACTAGGATTTCCAGGGAGATTTGGGGAGAGAAGCACCAGAAAAGCTCATCTTGGGTGGATTTGGCACAGGGGGATGGAGGGAGGCACCATCCAGGTCCCCTGTGGCATCTCTCTGTCCCAGAGATGGCCCCTGTAGTGGGACACATTCACTTTTGCATCTGATTTTTGGCAGACTGACACCTCTTTTGAAGACAAGGCTGGTGGAAGAGGCTGAGGGACGCAGCTCCCTGGCTCCTAAGAGGGCAGAATGGCTGCCCTGGGGCTGGCACTGCCTGGTCCCCTCCCACCAGAGCGAGGGAGATTTCCTCCTTTGCAATCTGAATCCAGGCTCTGGTAAAAACCACGTCATTCTCCATTATGAAAGGAGCATCTTCTAGTCCTCCACTAGTTTCTCTTATTATAGAAAGTTGGTTTGCTCACTTTACAAAGGAAAATGTATTATGAATTTTCCCTTCATTCTCCTCCTTTTATTTCCCACGTTTAACAACTGATTTGTGTGTTGCATGAAAGTAACACAGTTCTTCAGATGCATTTGCTATTTTATTTTCTTTCATTCAAAAATATGTCAGTAATCTTTTTGTTAACATGAAAGATAAAGGATTAGTAATGCAAGATGCAGTTTTCTTGTAACCTTCTTGAAAGCAGACTATAGTTTCTTATCTGGCTCTAACATTCATTTTCCTAAAAAAAAAAAAAAGACTTCTTAAAATGAAATAAACTATATTAGATTCAGATGAGCAGCACTAGCAAAGAAATTTCTTGCAGCTGGCAGTACGGAGCAGCCGTACGGAAGTCTGTAGCAGCAGTGAGTGCCTTTCCAAGAGCACAGCGGGCACACACGTGTACATACGCACACGCGTGTACATAGTCTGCATGGAAAAAGCTGCTGTGAAGAGAAAGCCCCGTGACCAAGCCTTGTGTTCATATCAGAACATGTTCCAAGATGAGCCTATCCAGTTGACTCCAGCAGCTGTGATGCTTGCCTCGGGGACGTCCAGGAGCAGGACCCTTTCTGGCATGGCCCAAGCTGGAGATGGGCCACTCATTTCCTGGGCTGGATGCTCATTGCAGATGTGCAGCTGTGGGCTGCCTACCTGTTACTTGTTCTGTGCCCCACCACATCCCTTCTGAGTTTGGCCCAGAAGTGCTTGTGAACGGAGGTGCCTTTTGAGGCTACAATGGTGCTGGGTGTCATGCAAGCCCTGGAGACTACAGAAGCCAAGGAGGAGGAAATTGATGGGGTTTTATATGCTGATGATCCCTCGAGAAAGGTTTCTGGTGGAGCCATGCATTTGAAGGAAGGTTTTCTCTGCCACTGGTTCGCAAGTCTGCCAGGTCACTGTGGTGGTCACAAGCACAGCTCCAATCCATCTGATGGGCAGTGGAGCATCGCAGGGTGTCACATGTGCACAATGCCCACCGTAGCCTCCTCCCACTGATGATCTGAGGCACAGGGCTCTAGATAGTGCTTCCAAGCAGAGCTGTGGTATAAAGTCACTCTTTGGCTTCTTCTGGGCTGCCTCTGCCATCCCTGTTAGGCTCCAGCAATTTCCATCTCAGCATCTTCTGCTTATGGCTCATGAGCAAACAGGGTTTTGCAGCACTGCCAGCTGCTGATTACTTACTTCAGTGACCTTGGGTCTCCAAGATGTTCCACCTTGCAGTACCCCACCTGTCTTGGCTGAAAGCTTCCTTTCCTCCCCACCAGCCAGGGACAGGAGCTCCTGCTTTGGGCTGTGCAAGTTGGTGATGGCAGGCAGGGAGGAAAGGATGCAGAGAAACACCAGGCAAGGGAAAAGAGAGATGGGGACAGTGTGAGGGGCTACCAGGGACCACCAGATCTTCAAGCATCACCTGCTGAAGCAAACAAATTTGATGGAGCTGATTTTTTTGTAGACACAGAGAATGAAAGCAAACGCAGAGTGAGCAGGGGTTGGTTTCCACAGCACCAAATTCCTCTGGTCAAAAAACCACAGCGCAGAAGGGGGATGCAGTAACCCCAGGAGGGGAGATGGTCCACACGAGTGTGCCAGGATGTCCCCCTGCCCACCCTGCTGCTGCGCCAGCTGCTCTCCCGCATCTGCTGCCCTCTCCCACCAGCCTGACAGTTCCGCGAGGGTTAAACCATTATATGAAACAGTGGATTTCTGTGGCAATTAGCTAATGGGTCCTCAGCATGTAAAACAAAGTACTTTTCCCCTGTCAGGTGGATTTGGTTAATATTGACTTAGCATAATAAGGAGCTGGTGTTTACAACTTTGTTTATAACCTCATTTGCAGGGAATACTTTGTTTTGCTTGGGAGAAACTTGATATTTTCCATTGCTGAGTGAAATAACGATTTCTGCCGCACACAACAGGGATTGCATTCTGCTCCCTTTGCAGGGCTTAACAATTAAAAAGAATGAAGAGCGTCATCTTTTGGGCTGAGATCTTTGCCTTTAGTGTTTAATGGGTCTCTTGTCCTGTGCTTAACAGATCCGTGGTTTCATTTGAGGAAGAGTGTGTTTTCATATCAAAGGAGCCCCCCCCTCGCTGACCCAGCCTTCCCTTCCCCCCTCTCTGCCCCAGCACACAGGCTATTTTAATATTTCATATATTTCATAAGCTTTTATGCCTCTAAAAGAGAAGTGAATTTGTGGAGAGTTGAGCTCTCCAGAGCTGTACTTCAGAGCTGGGAAGTAATTCAGGGTGAAGCCTGTATTAATCTCAGGTGAGAGAGATATTTAAATTCAGGCTACCAGTGTGAATATAAAATGGGGATCTCTTTACAAAAATTTCAAATTGTAATATGCAAAGCTTAAAGAAAAGAAACCCCAAGGGAACAGCTTTCTTCTAGAACATTTTGTTCCAACCATCATCTCTTTACCTTTATTTTTTTATTTAAAAACCCTCCCTTTGCCATTTTGTATTTTTAAATTAAATCTTTCAGTTTTTAAAATGAAATTCTTTATTGCTGGGAGATGTTGGTGGGTGGGGGTGGGGAACGTAAGTGCCTGGCTGTGAAAAATGGTGCATGGGCCCAAATTTTAGCTGGCGCAGAAGGAATAGTAACCAGTGGGGAAATCAAGCCCTGCCTGGTTGGACCCTTGCGTCCCCAGGAACATGGGGGTCACCTTCCACCTCCCAACTTGAGGGATGCTGCCTGCACCCCACTTTTGGGGCAGCTGCTAGGCAGGAGAGGAGGTGAAATATCTGCTTGGAAGGAGGGGAGAGGCAACACAACGATGTCCTCCTCCAACAGCCCTGGGGCAGCAGTGGGCTGAGGCTGGTCCTTCACCATCAGCACCTGGCACAGGTTCAGCCTTCTCCTCCTAAGTAGATAAAATTTTAACATCAATTTGTGAGCCTAGGGAGCAGACGATTTATTTGTGTGTGTTTTGGTAGGGGTGGGGATCAGCTTGCAGATGTCTGTGCCCAGTGTGTTGAGCGGCATAACCCCAATCCCGTAGTACCGGTCCTGGGAGAGCCCCGTGTTTGCATCCATGGCAAAATCCTTGGGCTGCAACCCGCTCCCAGGTCAGGAGAAATGGTGACGGATGACATGCTATTATCAGCTCCGTCAATTAATTAAATTATACATTATGCTTATGAGGGTGATATACTGAGCCACTCTAGATTAAGTGTCTCAATTAAGTCTTTAATTTAGATTTAATAAGTAAGTTATTATATGTTAATAAAAGATCAATTAGTTGTTAAAAGAGCATTGATCCAGGTACAATAAGTGTGTCAGGGAGACATCAAGCTGACATTGACGAGACTGAGAGATTGTGTGCACAACACATGTACAATTAAGTTTTTAATATAGTTAAACTGGAGTGGACACTGAGGCATCCAGCTGGCACTCTACTGTGAGTTTGGGATGTCACACCATGCTGTGAAACCTGGGTCTCCTTGGACTGTAAGGACTGGGACAGCCAGGTTAGACCCCATCCTTTGGTCTCAGTGAGAGCAAGCATTTCTCCTCTGCGGGATGACCCCAAGGTAGGACCTTCCGTCAAAATCAGAAAAGAGGTGTCTCCAGAACAGTGGGTTTTGCTGATTGCTCCAATACAAACCATGCATTGTGGTGCCTCTCCACG
>JAVSBS010009024.1:31401-51835 GCA_033124195.1 Coracias cyanogaster | reverse complement strand
GAGGGCAATGAGGTCTCCTCTCAGTCTCCTCTTCTCTAGACTAAACAAACCCAGTTCCCTCAGCCGCTCTTCATAGGCCATGCTCTCCAGCCCTTTCACCAGCTTTGTTGCCCTTCTCTGCACCTGTTCCAGCACCTGAATGTCCTTCTTGTACTGTGGGGACCAAAACTGGACACAGTACTCAAGGTGTGGTTTTAATTTAAAATTATTGTCAGACATATCCATAAAATCTGATAATTTTAAAGAATTCTCAGTAATGGTTAGAAAAGAGAAAAAAAAAATAAACTTGCAAATACAAAAAAGCAGAAGAGTTTAAGTAAGCTTAGAAAGTTATCTCCCACCCTCTGGAAGTCACAGAAGAGACTGTGGCTTGAGCCTGTCTGTAGTAGAAGATAATCCAAATATTTAATACTCAAATGGTAATAAAAGCCTCCACTGTTGACGAAGCGCCAAAATAGTAACTTAGCTTGTGCGCACTGAGGGTTGTACAGGAACAGTTCCTGTAAATACTGACAATGGGAAGATAGTTCTCTAAGGTGATTAATTAAATTTATTACTACAGAATAGTCTCAGGGAAGTTTATATACACTTTTATTTTAAAAGTTTATCTGTTACCTGAATCTTTTAAAATTATGCCTAATTGTTATCTCAAGTGGTAAAATCTCCCTGAATCTATTTTGTTAATTATTATAACAGTCTTCAGAAAACCTGGTGAAGCCTCACTGCAGTGATTTCACATCAGCCATAAAAGTCATTATAAAATAGAGATACAGAAGGGTTAGCCAAAAACAGTATTGTAGCTACAAAGCAAAAACTGCATTGGGATAATTGAGGAGAATGAGCTAATATGCTTGCACAATGATGTAAGAGCTAAAGAAACATTCCATGCTGGACTAGCTTCAAATCTTCATAATATGTTTTATTTAACTGTAAGACAGGGAATGTCTGATTTTTAGCTGGACTCGACCTTTACTTTCAAACTTGTTTGCACAAGATCAGCAACTACATCTATTTTTACGCTTCATTTATTACCAGATTTTGATACACCTACCTTCAAAAGCACCTGATTGCATAAGTTATCCTACTCCAGTCAGTAAAAATAAATACAGAAATAAATAAAAACTGACTTCAAAAATCTTCTAAGCATCTCTTCAGCGAGACTCTTATATACCTGTAATCATTTAGCATGTGAAATTGCTCCATGAGTGCTCGTGAGCTTGAAACATGCTTACTAAGCGTGTGCATAATTACCCTGATGAGGCCTGAATATATGAGGTTGAGGACACGTGCGCTCTACCTGGGATGTGCTACTTGCACCTGAGTGCTGATGAAAAGTCCTGATTCTCATATCAGCAAATTTTCTCTAAAATGATTAAGTCCTATTTTCTTTCTCCTGGCAGCTGAAGCCCAATGGGAATTTGTTTACAACTGGTCTCCTATCATATTCTCAGATTTTCAAGTCATTGTATGTTTTTAAGAGCCTGAACTTTGCTAGTAATAAGGTCACAAGAACACTTTAAACATAGGAAACTAAATTTTGCAGTCAGATGTATTGCTTCAAAGTAATTTATTTCTAAAAATCAATTCCTCCTCCTCCACTCCCTCCTCCTCACAGTGGAGATCATCTACAAATCAGTGAATCCAGCTAATACTCCTTCAGCTGAATGAGAACTTGGCTAACAACCGTGGTTAAGATTCATTTAAAGAAGGTGAGATCTATCAAGAGACTTGGAATGTATTTAGGGGGACCTAAACTCTCCAGTGAGAAGTGTGTTGCAGAAGCTTAGAGACAGAGAAATAAAAGGAAAGGAAGAAGGGGTTCTATCAAGTAGGAAACCCGTACTTTTAAGATTGGTGCTGTCCTTGTCAAGTTTTCTTCTCTCCCTATTCTTGTAGCAGGCACCCTTCCAGGTAACATTGGGATTATTTTTCAAGTGTTTCATGAGACTTTCATCTTTTATAAAACACAAGTAGATAAATTCCTGGTTCCCCTGAAGTCAGTAGCAGAGCTCCTGCTATGTTCAGGGAAAAGAGAATTTTATACTGTATTTTTATTCCCTGTCCAAAACCGTAACTGTTAATAATTGCTGAGTTCATTTGCTTGTCTCTAAACCTCAAGTGATTTACCTTGATGATGGAATTACTAACACATAAATGTGTTATGGTAAAGTTACATTTTCAGCTTTTATCTGAATGCTAGCATTAACTAAACTTCAATCACTTTTTTTTTTTTTTTTTAAGTTTATTCTCCAGCCCCAACAGAAATGATCATTGCAAATGAACTCCCTGAATTCACCAAGCAATTTTCCTGTAAATTAAGTTACTGACTGGAACAAGAGGCTTGGCTGAACATGTGTAGCTGTTTGTTATGTATCAGAGCAAACCGGGCTTGGGTTTACTTTGCCTTTCTCAGGTCCATCCTTTATAGGCTAGGCTTTGCTACCTTTACCCTCTCTGCAAGCAACCACCCAGCCTAAAAGTGCGTGTGTTTCTGGATGTGGTGAGGACCCTTGACTTCTATAAAGCCTTCAGCTTAAGGGCTGTGTGGCCTTTTGGTCATTTGCCTAAGGTTTCATTTGGGCCTCATCACTGCATTATTTATGAAGTATTTGAGAAAATAATAACGTCGTAGACCTTCATCTGAATCTATAGAGGAGCTGGATTGCGTGATTTAGTGTTGTTTTCTTTTGTTGCAATGAGTTTGGATATTTGGAGTGGATCTAAGGAAATTACTGAAAGAACACAGAGTCATAGAATGGTTTGTATTAGAAGGGACCTTAAAGATCACCTAGTTCCAACTCCCCTGCCATGGCAGGGACACCTCCCACAAGACCAGGTTGCTCATAGCCCCATCCGACCTGGTCTAGAAATAAGCTTTGCTTTTAATTTTGAAAACAGTCAGTTCCATAATTGTTCTTGGTTTTGTTTTGGGGTTGAATCCTGTTGAGTAAATCAAGTTTATGGGGTTGTTCAGCCTCCTGCCCAAGTGAGCCTCTCTATGCAGGCAGGATCTTCATTTGCTCCGCAGGAAAGTGGGTGCCAGAGGGTACCATAGTGGGAGCAGGAAAAACAGCTTTGCTTTCAATAATGGGCCAAAAACATTTAGCTAGCCTGGGATTTGTGAAGAGCTAGAGTAGAGGATTTATGATGATCTTAACCAATAAATAGACAAACTGCTGCATTTTGTATAAGAGTTATTTTTCATGTTTCCTGCCTTTGTTTCTGGATTTAAATGTCTTTAAATGTCTCATTACCGCCCCTTAAGAAAAAAAAGGTGGGGGAAGAGGGAGGGAGGAAATTGGAGAAAGATTAGAAGCCTGGCAGAGGGATATACACTCATTTTCATTTTGGGGTTTTTTCACTGTTTGGTAGTAATCTTGACTCTCTCAACCTGGTTTTTTGGAACTGAAGATTCACAATTCTAGGAAGAGTCAAAGTAAGATCTGTATGTGTGCATTATTACTTAATACCAGACCCAAGGTTTTTAGTACTATTAATAGCAATAAAAGAAACATATCCATGTCTGCCTGAGAAGATGAATGTGGCTACCACATAGGTGTGTGAGCTTCTAGTGAAGCTCTATGTAAGCTCTTTTTGCTGTTAGAAGAAAATGTTTCTGTTTATCCTTAATGGAAATCCATTGCATGCAGCTATGTAATGGAATCTCTCATTTTTTATTTGCATCTGTTAGCTTTTTATTGCAAATAGGGCTCTAAATCTTACTTTAGAAATGAGTATTGCACTATATGTCAGTGCATGTGCAAAGGAAGCCATTAATAATGTTCGTTATGAAAACCTGATCATAAGTGTTTTTAGTCCATTAGCCATTCAGCTTTATTTATGTCCTCTTTCAGGAAGAATTTGAAGCCAGAATTCAAAAGATGAAGTTTGGAAAAAGAGCCACACATGAGGTCATAAAATACTGTCACATTCAGGATGCTAGAAAATTTTTTTCTTCCTTAAGTTTTTCAATAACCTCTGGAAAGAGGATTGAGTCATCTACTGTTTTGCCTTCATTAAATTGTAGTGCTTTTAGGAAACAAAACTCTCGTGAACCACAACAAAGTAATCTGCTAATTTAACAAAATTAAAATGTATCATACATCCCTGGGCTGTTTAAATGTATCGCAGGTAGCAGATTTTTAGAGTCTTAGTCCCTTCCCCTTGAGTCTTACATGACGTAACTTTATTCTTGAGTATTTATCCTGACTGCAAAAATGTGTAGTTCTCTGATCCCTTTTAGGCTAGAAAACTTTTAAAAGAAAATACTGAAAAACATGCAGTTAGCTTCCCATCTTTATGGACTTACTCCAACTCACCTGCATTTGTTTTAGGTATTATTGAAAAAAATTAGGCCCTAGATCCAAAGTGTCCTTTGGCTCTATTTTGCAAAAGACATCCTCAGGAGTAAAATTTTGGAC
The DNA here is from genome assembly GCA_033124195.1 of Coracias cyanogaster. Lineage (NCBI taxonomy): Eukaryota > Metazoa > Chordata > Aves > Coraciiformes > Coraciidae > Coracias > Coracias cyanogaster. Next base: position 47,414 of record JAVSBS010009024.1, on the reverse strand, counting down.
TGAAAAAATTCTCATATTATGAAGTAGATGAAAGCATAATCATATTCAAAAAGGAAAATAATTTCTTTCTCAAAAAACAACTTTATTTCTCTCCCATGTTTTTCTTTCTAAAATACTATGGGATTTGCATGATTTATAAATCTAAGACTGCTTGTAGTTGCTATTTTATCTGAAAATAAAATCAGCTCATACAGCTGAGCTTGGGAAAAAAAGTAAATGTATTTCTTACAGCTTCCTTGGAATATAGTTACTGTCAGCTGCTGAGATTTCTCGTGTATGTATACTGGTTTAATGTATCCCTGAAGCTATGACTTGATCCTGTTGCATTTAGAAGTTGTGAGTTTGGGATTTGAAATGTCAGCAGAGGGGCTGCTCAATGCATCACCGCTGCCATAGGTAGTGGTGGCTGCGGCAACCACTTCCAGGAGCTGCTGTTGTTCATATTTCACAAAAGCCTCAGGAAAAGAGGCTGAGTGAGGAATAGGACAGTGTAAAAGAGAAATGGTCTCGGCTAATCTGTCTTCATCTTTTGTTAACATAGTAAGAGGCTGGTTGGTTGTGTATAATACAAATTACTTTGTGATGTATGGGGAGACCTTTTTTTTTCTCCTATGGTTTACATAAAAATCCTATTGTTAACCTGATTCAATCATCTGATGCTGAACAGCTGAAGTGTTTTTTGCATGAGAAGTAGGTTGCTAACTTCTGAATTAATTTCTGTAGGAGACAATATGGATGCAAAGTTTTTAAAGCTTAATTCAGATTCAAATTAATGTGAAGACAAGTTCCTTGAGTCACCTAGTCTTTCTCTGTGGAATCATTTCTAATTGAATGTTAAGATCAAAGTTTAAGTTTATAAGAAAGAAAAACAAGTGCAGATAAATAGTTATTATCTGACATCCTTATGAAAATTCATGACCTGCCGCTTTATCAGAGACCTTTTAAGAATTCTAATTGTGAAGTATGCATAACTATTAAATGGCTAGAGCGCTTCAGTCTCTTGATAAGAAGCGAGTTAAATAATTGTCCTGTTTAACTTGTGCTTGTTAACCTTTAAGGTCAACTAGTTTGAACATACGTTTAATGAAATCCTGGAGCCAGAATTTATGATACTGCTGCTGAATGTTAAATTGGACAATTTACATAAGCAGGACATTAACCTTCTGAGCACTAAATAGCATTTTAGCACTTAGCCGCTGGGGACAATAAGGGACATGTTCTATATATTTGTGATTAGCTTGCCTGGAAACTCTCATGATGACCAATTGGCCTACCAAGTTTAGCAGCATAATTAAATGAATGGACTCAGCCTAAGTAAATTATCATTGCTGTGTACAGTATATCATTATAGTCCTAAGGAAAAAAAAGATATGAATAATTTAATATTACATTACTAATTTATCAATGCTAAGTGACTGCGAGGAGGCTCTTTGTAATTCGTTGTTTTAAATTTGATATTTGATTTACTGCTGGTGTGATTAAACTTGAACCTACTTCATTTCTTTATCAGAAATTTATGGTAAAAGTAGACGTTTTTCTCAGGGTAATGGATGTTTTTTTTCATTTTCTTCTGCTTTGACGATAATAGCAAATACAAAGTATTACATATTGCCAAACTTGTAATTAAGCAATTTGTTATAACAAGGCATGTGTGTCATCTTTTGGCTGGCAGATATTGTAGCAGATAAGGGCAGCAGACCTGGTGTTGTCAGTGCTCCAAGCTGGAGGAGCAGAGTGATAGCAGCTTAGGGTACACTTTTCTCCCTGAGCTGAAAGCTGGAGCACCATATGTAGGCACTGCCCACCCAACTGTTCTCCTGGGGCAAGTCAAGGCCATCTATTGCAAGGGAAACAATGTGGATTTTTTCAGGGTAGGTGCTGTACTTGTTAGGACAATCACAATTTAATCTGGGATGGTGCCTCTTGTTTGTCTTGTGTTAGATGCTGTGCAAACATGAATAAGGACATATTTTGAAGGACAAGTTAGGGCCTGAGCCATGTGCAAGGATGATGCCGAGGAAGCACCTGGTTGCTTTTGTTCAGGTGCTTGCATTAGCAGTGAGATGTCTTCAAATGGATGTTACCTATGGTCATGGCTCTGAAGATGACCAGGCCCGCACCTGCAGGCAGAAGCCACACGGGTGGGCAGCTGTCTTGTGTGCAAGTGCTGCACCTCCAGCTCAGCTCCTCTGTTGGAGAGGTTACCCTCGGTCGATGGAGAGAGGAATGAGACTTGTGTTTAGGGCACTGGAGCCAAACAGGAACGGATGGAGCTGCCACTTCTGGCAGTTGCCTGTAGTGCCTGTAGACTAGGAAAGTGCAATTTTTGCAGGTATCGCTACACAGAGGCATTGCCACTGGTAAAAGTACTTGTGTTACCACCCTATAAAAAAAAGACAATGACTTAAGGGACTCTTCACTGAACAAGAGAATCAGGACAGTGATGGGCAGGTAGTAAATTAGTAACTCGTGAATATTTCAACACAGAAAGAAAATAGCCCCAAGATCTAGCTTGGAATTGCACAGTAACACTGTCAGGAAGATGTGATGGCACTACTGTCCTTCCCTTATGGGATGGTGCAAGGGAAGCTGCTGAGCCCCACTCTGTGAGCCCTGTGGACTTTGTTGAGAGTGCTGGAGAGGCTAAGGGTTACCAACAAGCCCAGGCTGTGTGTATGTTGGTAGTGTTGGGGAAGAAGCACTCAAAATTTATTATTTTTTCTGGCATGCTGGTGTCAACTTCAAGTCCCACACTGACCAGTTTCTTCACATGTAGAGAAAGGATAACAATAGTGAGTGTGAGTTTAGTCATTCTGTTGGTGTGCCAGAGGAGCATAAAATTTAACCTACTGGTGTATTTACTGCTGGATGGCTATGATGTACTCAGAGCCTAAATGGCTTCAGTCTTTGTGCTCATTCAGCTACACTCACTTCCCTAGCATCCTTTATTGTGCCTCAGAAAAACATAGTGTAGTTCATATTCCATGGATACTGTCTCGTTAAAGGAGAGAAATGGTTCAGATCATGGATGTGCCTCAGGTTCAAGATTCATACCATGTTTATGTGTCATCCAGAATTAGTCCATGGCTTAAGTTTCCCTCATTTTTTAATGTTTGTATTGCAAGGCGTGGGATGAAAAAAGCTGCTTCTAATTAGACAGAGGATTAGATGGTTTTCTTAAGTCCTACTTGTTCCAAGTATTTTTGGTAGAAGGGAAGAGGGAGGAAATCTATGAACTCCAGTCTCTGAAAGAGCACCTCTCATTACAAATGTCATTCTGGTTTCTGCAAGTGGTCAAGTATTCATGGGCAGGAACAACTTTACAAGATTCCTGCCTGTGTCCCCTGGAAAACTGCTGAAATTATTCCTAAGGATACAATCTTGCTCTTAATATTTTTATTGAATTTGCAAATACTTGATTCAAAGTAGAATAGATCTGACATACTGGGAAGCCTGTGACTAGTTAGGAAATTTTAGGAAACCAAACCCCTGTGCTTTCAACTGGCTAGACAAATTACTTTTGCGGGTAGTTTGGATGCTAGGGCTCTTAGCCCTTTCCTGGCTAGCTTATGAATGCCAGCCTTTTCAGTCTCACTGATTATTAATAGTTTCTAACTACAGTGTAATAAAATAGCTGAACAGGAAAAACCTTAAAGCCATCAATAGACTTATTAGTATGTCTCATCATATCATCTCATCTTGAAGATTATTCAAGGTGTCATCTGCCAGCTGTAGACATTTGGTAGACCTAAGAACAAATTAAGAAGGGAATTATGTGTTTTCAGAAGCCATTTTGTCAAAAAGAAAGCTCTTTCAATTGATGATTTTTTGTATATAAACAAACTTGGGTGACTCAAGTTCAGAGCCTTGTGAGAGAGAAGTTCCTGCACTGTTGGGCAAGTCACTGAGCTTGAATGTCTCAGCTTCTGAGCCCAAGTCCTGCTATATACAAAATGTAGATAAGAATGTTATCCCTCCTTCAAATAAATCTGTGAGCTCACTAGGACTGTGAGCTACTCTGGCTCTGCAGTAATGAAAGCTGTATAAATAATTCACCTTTCCAGTAAATAGTAAAATTCGTTGGATAAAAGTTAACTTTGCGATGAAGAGGTTTCAGCCTGCTGCAGAATACATACACTTGCATCTGAGTTGAGGAAAAAGAGGAAGAGAGACAAAGTCACGCACCAGCCCTTTTTAGCCCCAGAGACTCAAACTGTTAAAAAAGATACATTATAGGCACAGCATGCATCTATTTTTCCACTCCATTTTTGTGGCATCATTGCTTTCAATCAGACACCCCTGGGATTACAAGGTACAAGGGTCTTCAGAAACAATTTTAAATGAGCTCTTCTATATATGACAATCACATTTCCCTTCCCCTGATCCTCCTTCTGGATATTTGTCATTTGAGACGTTTCTTTATACATTTTCAAAACAGTTTTACAAATGCAGTAAAAGTTCTTGGCTTTCCATTACTTGCTGGAAAGGAGAGCACAGTCCTTACAAACCACCAGCAAAGCAGCTGTACAGAGAGGAGAGTCATGGGGGGGGTGATAAGGGAGAGCTGACAGAGGAGGACAGAGAGGTTTGAAGAAAGAACCTGCTAGCACCAGACTTTCAGTATTTTTATTCTTCTAGGAAGTTGTTCATAGTAGGCGTGAAGGGACCAGAATGTTGGTTACTCTACTCTCAGGTTGTCCTTAATATTGTGTATGTGCTGTTCTATGGATCTGCTGTTGCACAGAGCCAGAGGTGTGCATGTGTGACAGGGAGGTGAGAGGGGGATGCTGAGCACGAGACTATGGCAGTCATATTGCTTCCCCAGGTGTTGCCCCTGTAGCACTTTTTCTTTTCATCAGTCATATTTACCAGTTTGAAATGCTGAGGAGACTGGTGAGGGCTGTTAACTGGTATTAAAACTAGGATTTTTAATTTTGACAATAGGATGACACTGGTGAGTTTAGATCTTGTTTGAGTTAGGAAGAGATGAAAGAAGTGGAGAGTTCGGGTAGTACAGCCAGTACAGGTGGAAAAAATTAAGGTGATGGTAGCCCACAGATAGCAGCAGACTAGTACAAACCCAAATGGGAAAAGATGGATCTTTTGAAAAACTCAGGGGTTATCTATCATTTACCCTCATCAGCTTTACTCATGGCAAGATTAATTTACAACTCTCTTGTTTCTCTTCTTTTCACGTTATTCTAATTCCATGTAATCAGACAGCTATGTGGTTTTGGGGTCTGATTCCCGTCCAACTGAATTTAGCCTTTCAATTTTTCTTTTTCTGTAAGTCTGCAATATCTCCTGCGTCTCTTCAGTCCACAACCACTGTCTTATTTTAGGATGCTTATCTTGTTTCCACTATGTTGGAAAACTGGTTCAGTTGTCTTTTTTCTTCCCTCCATCAGGGAACACTTTAATTCTTCTGAGGGAGATAGTCCGTATTATGGAAGTAAACTCACACAGAACTGTGATAATTGCGCTAGGTGATACCAAGGAGGAATAAACACTCCTTTTTATTTTTTTTTTTCCCTGCCATTGAATATGCAACCTGATTAAACAGAAAGACTTTTCCATCAGTGGACCACTTACCATAAGTCGTAGTGCAATCAGTTTTGCTTAAATTTAATTTTTCTAGTTTTAAAAACGCAGCAGATACATCAGTTGAATACTTCAGGTGAGAGACTTTTCATCACACCTTTAAAATTGCATGCACTAATTTACACCTACAGGAAGCTGCACATTTAAAGTTACTGGCATTGCTTTGTCTTTGCATTCCTATGCATTTTATTATCCCTGTTTAATGATACCATCAGTTCCTTAAATATCCCTCAGTTTCTATTTAAGCATGCTAATGGCAGTATATATGCAGAAACTAATATACATGAAGAGTGGCTTTGTGTTACTGGAAGCCATGGAGCCTGTCTGCACGTCCTTCTTTCTTCCTCTTTTTTTCTGTTTAGTAAAAGAGTACATATACTATTACTGGTCAGCAGCTGTGTGGAAATATATGTTTCAAGCAAGCTTAAAAAAAGTTTAGTCATAAAGAACTTCTGAAACAAAATAATCGATGTAGCAGTCTGGCAAGCTGTTTGAAGAGATTTAAAAATTCTTTCAGCCTGGCTGTAGCTGTAAGATCTTCCCACAAAACAACTGTTACCTTTTAAGAAAAAAGAAAGACATTTCTCTGGCGTGTTTTCCATACAGACATTCATAAATATAATCCCTTCTGTTGCTTTGGTAAGTCAATCACGCTAACAGGTACCAGTTATTCAGTGACTGCCTTGGGCTAAATAGAGCAAGTGACAAAAACACTTTTAGGTTGTCATGTGTTAATGTAAAATGCCCCCAGACCCCAATGCTTATTCATCTTCATCTAGTTGACTAATGCTTTTCCCATGTTGTTACATGTTGGTAAATTAAAGAAGCCTTCCAGACAGTTCTGTCAACAGTTTACTGAAATGTACCTCATTAGTGAGGTTGAGCTGTCACATGAGTGTAATTTAATCCTATTGAATTATCACTCAAAAATGCTTGAATACCAGGTCTCTGTACAGTGAGAAGGAAGATTTTCTAGGAATACTGTCACATTGTAAATTGATTAGCTGTGAAGCATGCAGAGGAAAAATGCCAGAGTTTTTCTTTTTATACTTACAGTAAGACTTGTGATGGCTCTTTCACTGCACCTTGTATTTTAGAGGACTGCAGAGAGCCAGGTGCAGTTCTTTTGAGCGTTTTTCATATTCATAACAAAGCTGGGAGGCTGAGTGCCATGCTTAAGATTTAACATTATTTTTCTCACCCTAACAGAAAGGAGAGAGAGATGGAGGGGAAAAAAAACATAGTAAGAAACTAAAAACACAGGGATGGATTTTAACTAGTAGCATGGTAAAACATATGCATTTAGTGCTCAATTTAGAGAATACTGGGCATTTTAAAGTCTTTGAGAGGGCTCAGGGAAAGAATTCCAAACCAGAATGAGAGACAAGGGTAAAATCTGCCTGATGTTAGGCTTTCCTGGGCCATGGTGGATCATAGTTCAGAGAATAGCTACACATCCTACCTTTATTCTCAACACACTAGATGATCAGATTTATAGCAGAAACTGGAAAAACTCGTGGATACTTCACAGGAATGATCTTTAAATCTTACACAACAGGATAACAGTTTCTCATTCACCCCAGAAATCACTCCCAAAGAAAGGAGTGGTGTCTGCATATACATTTGTCCACTATTGAGGAAGAGGGAAGGGAAACAGAGTGGTGTCCCAGCAGCTCACCTTGCTGGGGAGAATGTCCCACAAGACTTCTGCCGTGGTGGGGGGAAAGCTCATCTACACACAGTCCTCTCCCTGCTGAAGGTCACCGGGGAGTCTCTGTGGAGCATGTCCTCAATGCTTGGGGCCAGACCTACCTAGTTTCCTCTCCTGGTAGCTCTGCTGGCTTTACATATTTAATGAGATTTTATGGTTTTAGGCATTGTAAATTATATTCACTTTCTCAGACCTCTAAGACCTTCTTCCACCTACCCTCCCTTACCTGTCAAGTTTCACTGGGTATGCTTTAAATTCTGGAGAGGAGAATACTGACTTTGCATAACATAAATGAAAGAGCTGGAAAGCATTACATTTTCATACAAATTACATGAAACCCCCAAGATTCTGTCCTTGAGGGGAGACAGCAAAGCAGCAAGTCTGCAGAGAAACAACAGCCTTGGGTTTTGGGTTTCTGTGGGCAGGGAGTAATGTTTCATGTACTTCTCATAAGGAAAGGAAAGCTCCTATGCTTTGCGTGTAGCAGAGCAAAGCTGGATTTTACTTAGTCTTGAAAAACTGAGAATCCTTGCCTTAATCCTGTACTGCATAGGAAAAGTTGTCCATGTCTGTGTGACTTTTGTATTAAAAAAAAAAAAAAAAACAAAAATTGCTGTGACTTCTCTCTTGGCTGTCTACACCTGTAATTTATTCCGCAGTGGAGCAAGCGCTCCCTTTCACTGGGCATATCAAACTTTTCTTCTGCAACATAGGCTGCTACAGGCAAAGCATTTTCTGTGATGAAAGTGCCATATTACATCTTGTATATGTGGCTGAACACTACAGCTGAGCTCAATAGACTACTACTGAGAATGTGTAACCTGTGTGGAAAGGTTTCCTTTTCAGAGTTACTGTATTGGAGGTAAAGAGATATTAAGACTGGTGGATGGGGTTATCAGCAGAAAACTAATCACTTCCTTGCCACTCCTAAGACATGATTGCAACAAAAGCAGTCAACTTTTTGGTCTTTCATCACTCTGTATGAGGCAATTGTCTGATCCAAGTATGCCTAATGATTTGAAACACTTCCTTGCAGGTGAACACTTAATGTTTCTGAATGCTAAGCCAGGAATAAAACAAAAGGATCACATGGGTTTTGGTATAGGCCAAGGTATATGCTGAAAAGAGTATATTAATCCATTGTTTCAGATGTGATTACTACTTTGGCTTCACGAACAAGTTGTACATGTGTTTCTGAATTCATGCAGAGAATAGTAGGAAAAATAGCATGATGGATCAGGTGGATTGGGCAAAATAAAAAGGTTTTGGTTTGTTATTTTGTTTGATGGGTTTTGGTTTTCTTTTATGTCATTTTCATTCCATGTTCATGAAAGTAAAAAGATGAATAATACAATGCTTTCTTGGTTTTGTTTTAATTCTGCCAGAAGCATTACATGCTGTAAGTATGTGGAACCCCAAACCAATGTTTCTCTTCTAAGCCTGAAACTAGTAGTAAGCTTCTTTCTAGCTCTGGCCGTAAAATCATTTTCGAAAAAGAAGAGCAAGACAAATTGCATAACAGCTTGCCAAAACATACCTACAAAAGCCCAGAAATTTAAAGCCACTGAGCCTCATTATTAGCTTCAGAGCTAAAGAATGCTGGTCTAAAAATGTGTGCCTGTTTCTGTATTGTTTTTTCTTGACTCCTCTTCAAACATTTCAAGTCACAAAAGTTAATGCTGAACTAAGAGTGTGACTTCAAATTGTTTAAAAAGTGTCTCAGATGCTTATTAGTCAAACCAGGAGTATCTTTCTGAGATGAGTCTTCATTGTCACTTTTTCTTTACAGTTCTGAGTGTTCTATGTATGTTTTTCTAAAGACCTAAAGGAATAACTATGTGTGTAGTTTTACTGGACTTCCCTTTTGTAAGTAGATATATCAAGATACAGTGGCTTTCACCACTTCAGGAACTTTCTACTTCCTAGAGGAAAAGCACAGGCAAATATAAGTATGTTAGGTGTTGTAAGAGTGGGAAAAGGATCTTACTATCCATAGAAAATGAGGTAGGAAACCAGATGCTTCTCTGCAAGTGATAGGATACCAGTAGATGGGTTTCAAAGACTTTAATTTTATTTTTTAAAAATTTATATGTTTTCTGGAGGTAAATTTGGAATCCCTCCCAATGATGAGATGCACAGTAGGTTCATAGGTAATGCCTAGAACTACTGCATTTTCTTTTGCTAGTTTACCACCCAATGCCCTTGCTAAATTATTGAACTACTAGGATTTTAGTATGTTCCTTGAATATTTTGAACAGTCTAAGAAAAAAAATATCCTATACAAAATCCTGGCTGAAAGCTCAAATTTCAGTGACTACAGCTCTAGTCTAGTCACTTTATTTTCTGTTTCTAGTGATATTAGCAAAAAACGTACCTCTTAAATTCAGTCACTTGACTCCTCACAGGAAGCCCATTGAAGTAAAATGAAAGAAATTTTGCATTAAACTTTTCTATGGGAGCATCTCTCTTTTTTTTGTTAATATGTTGCATCTCTGATCATTGCTATCACAGTCCTATTGGTGTCTTTTCTCTTAAATACAGTTAGTTTGCCAGTTTTCAGTTATGGGATGAACTTACTATATATGAAGCTTTGGGTTTTAGTTTGGTGGGGTGGTTTTTTTAGTATTAATTGGAAATGTGGTTTTGAATATCTGAAATTCCAATGGCTTCTGAGTGTAGTGTGTTTTGTTCCCAGCTCCACTTCATAGTTGCTACTCCTTTGCAGGTAGCTTGGAGCTGAAGTACAAGGTGTAGGTTCAAATCGCAGTGCTTGTGTTATCCAGTATATTCCGTAGCATGTGATGATGCTGGAGAATGAAGACTTGTTATGTGATTACCTTTTAATTTGTATAAATTTGGATCACTTCCTTTTCTCAGCAAGTTAAAACCAGGTTTCATCTCTCTACTGGAGAGGTGCTGGAGACATTTGATTTTGGGGTTTTTTTAATGCTTAATTTCCTCTTTAAGGTATAATTTGATGACACTCAAAAGCTTGCTGTTGTTGAAAGGGACCATCCTGGTCCCAGTCACAGTCTAGTTCCCTTAAGCCTGCTCTGGGGCTGTCATATCCCTTAGAGATCCAGCTCAGCTCTCTGTGCAACCAGAAAGCTTTCTCCTTGCCAAGTTAGTTGTTGGTGTGATGAGCTGACTCCATAAGCTATTGGGGAGTGTAGGATCACATGCCTGGGAGAAAAAGAAAAGCTTTATTTTGTTGCAATGAGCAACTGCTTTGGCTTATCCATTAATACAGAACCCTTAATACAATACCTTTAGCATCCAGCTGGAGTTAACTTTAACTGATATATTTGAATAAATTGGTTGCAGCATGAGCGCCACTGCAGGCAGTCAGAGTTTTCCCTTTTTCCTTCCTGAAATCAATCTTTTATCTGGGTATCTGCTTGGTGGCCTTGCTGGAGGACCAGCTGTGACCTGCATTCACATTAGCTTGCCCTAATGGGCACTGTAAGAGGCACAAAAAGGCTAAAAAATTGTATTTGAGTGTGGATTTAATCCATGGCCATGTAAAATACCACACCAGGAAGCCCTTTTGTAGTACTCAATGAGTGAAAAATCTGCATACAGGAGTAAAAAGAGAGAAAGTGTTGCCTGAACGTTCTTCATTCAGTAGTTCACCTGCAGCATAGATGCATAGTAAAATAATATACTGCAGTATCATCCTGTGATATTAAGATCATAGCTTTTTTCCCCTGTGAAAAAGCAGAAACTGAATAGCTGTGCAGGGAAGTGTAACATAAGAAAAGAGATAGTCATTATTCACAAAGAAAAATGAGAATATGAAAGCTGGTATGCCTAGGAATTTTTGCAGAGGGTGGGCATGCACCTAGAGCAGGCACATGCATGACTGGAAGAGGCCATTTGCATTTTAAGACATATTTGCTGCTTGTTTTATTCCTCTGCTTTCAAGTAACAATAGCTTGCAGAATTAAATGGTTTGAAAGAGGAGATTCAACTTCCAGGAAAGAAAAAATAAAATAGAAAACAAAAGCCTCCATGGAAAGAGTAACAGTGTTGGAAGGCATGCTTAAAGTGGATGCTGCTGAAAAAAGTCTAGAAAAACTAATTTTTATGTTGTTCTGATGTGCTTGTGTATCTAGTACTCGGGGAAAATCCTTGACCTGTGTTCTTTCCCACCATCTTTGTTTTGAGTTCATGTTGAAATCTGTACATGCTAAAGACAAACTTTGAGAGAATATTTTTTTCCCCCACCCCTCTCAAAAAGGCAATGCAAAGGCAGCGATGTGGTAGATCACCCTTGTGGTAGTCTCTTCAAGCAACCTGTCCCCTAAGGATGAGAAGAAATAGCCTACAAAACTTTTCAGTTCTTGGTACGTGATTCTGTTTCTCTGTGGCTTAACAGCCTTTTAGTAAAATAGAGGCATACTGAAGTGGTAGTATTTTACATGCTCTCCATGTGCTTTTTAAAGAACTGCCCAAGAACAGATAACCTTGTCTCTTCCTCTTGACCTATCACAATTTCTTCTGGAAATATCTCTGTGATGGTCCTCTCTGGCAAGGCTTTTATTTAGGCTACAAAAATGTAAATACCCTATATGGTACCACCTTTGAGCTCTCAGGGCAGCATTTCTAAAGTTTTATCTCATCTTATGGCTTAGGTGCTACAAGCATCAAATGAAGTGCAAAGCACATCTTACTCTTTTAGTGATATCATATAATGAGGCATGAAGAAGTCGTAATTAATTGAAATGAGGTGTGGCCTAGAAGAGCTGAAAGAGAGGATGTTAGGAGTGTCCATACACCAGCACAGTGCTGTGTGAAGCCATCTACAGTAACTTTCAACAGTTAGCAGGAACCAGACTGCCCAGGCTTCTCGCAGAGATATATTAGCTCCTGAAAAGCATCACTCCAGTACAGCTGTGCTGGCTTCATTACATAACTCCTTTTGTTCCAGTCTAGCATGGTTATTCCCAAGTTATGGTGTACAGATGTACCCAGTTAAAAAACCCAACCAAACAAAAAAACCCCAACACTTTGTGTTCACCAGCAACCTGTCAGGCAGCTGCAGGAGCAGGCTACTTCCCAAGGGCAGGTGAGATTGGAGACAAGGGTAACAATGAGGGAAGCCCAGGCAGGGATTTCTCAGCCCCGCAGTACCTGAACAAGAGGAGCAAACTGTGTCTGTTGGCACCTTAACATGACCATCTGCCCTGACTCTTCTTTTCTTTTTCTTGTATCAAACATGAGGTGTAGAATTGTATGGATGTCAGTGGTGAGGACACTGGTGCATACTTTACCACTGCCAGCCCACCATGGCATAGGAGACATAGGAAAAGCAGAGAGAAGCACACCCCTACTCTCCATGGTGTGCTCAGCTGAGACTGTAAGCAGAGTAACTTCTAGATTGTTTTAATTTATGTCTGGACAGGGACTAAGGCAGTTTGAAAATTAAAAGGGCATAACCACAATCCTGATGGCCCCCTCCTTTTACTTTATCTTCTTTGCCAAGATGTACTTGATAATCTGTCCTATCTGCCTGTAAAGGGAATGTTTAAGAAGGCTCGCTCTTTTACTTTGTCATGACTAACTTGAGTAGATGTTGAGGAGACTTTTCTTTCTACCAGGGTCTAAGGCAATGAGCAATCCTTCAAAGTCTTGGGAACAAAGCAGTACAGTTTAAAAGATACTACTCTTCAGTTCTTCATTGGGTTTGCTCTTGTTTGTTCTCTTTCACTTTTATGGTCATGAAAAGTGCTAGATTGACAGACTTGAAGATGAACTTCCCTTTTTATCCAGCTGTCCTGACAATGTACTTCTTCCCTAAGGGATCACTTTTAAGGGGACTGGATGGTAGGTTGATTCCTACATTATACGTCTCTGCCAGTAACTAACTGCCTGTGAGGAGATGACCTAGTTCTGGCTGTGAAGGTGATGGGATTTTGGTGGGCCAAACTCCTGGCTGTAAGAAGTTGAGCTTTTAATAAGTACCTTAATCTGTAGATAAGGTACTTGTTTGGTTTAAGTATAGAGAGAAATTTATATGCTCACAGACATAAAATATATATATTCTTAAATGCCAGGTACTTACTTTGCCTTATAGTACTACTCGCTCTGTGGGCATAGCCCATGGAATTATTATCTTTACAGCTATTTTGCAGTCATGACACTGTTATTACCATGCAGGAATGGGAAAAATATTATCTTTTTTTGTCACTTTTCATTAAATTGCTAACATTTTAATACCAAATAAAGAGTGGAGACTGTCAGGCACTTCACTTTTTTTTATCATTGCTAGGTGAACACTTTTTTTACAGATACTGAACTGTGAAAAATGATTTTTTTAAAAGGATAAACAATTTCTGTATAAAATACAGTACATTAATTCTACTACAGCTTGATGTAACTATACTTGAATTTGATCATTTCTTTAAATCCTGAAATCAGTTGGTTCTCAGTTACTTTTCAATGACATTTAACAGTTAGACTTAAAAATACAGAAGAATGCATTATAAGTTTTACCCAAAATGATTATGGCAGTCATTTGAATAAAATACAGATTTTGCAAGCTGTAAAGCATATCATTATACTATATACTGGTCTAACTAAGGTTTGGTTCACAAACTACAGTGCTCTAACCAAGTCATTAAATCTATCTAAAAGGGCCTCATTTGAGAAGCAATAAAATTTTTAATCATTTTATTATTAAAAGAGTGTTTAATATGTAGCTAATTAAATGCCAAAGGCAGGTTATCTGAGTTTAACCTTCAAAAAGAAAATGATGTATCAAAGTCTGCCTCTGGCATCATGGGATAGAAATGTCATCCTCATAATCATTGCGTGACAACTAGCTGGTGGCCTTTTCTAGAGCTATAGTTAAATTACCTGATTAAATTAATAGCCATTTAGATGTTTTAGGAACTGCACAGACCTATACTAAATGAAAATTAGGTCCATTACATTTTCTGAGTGGGCTAGATAGACCCTAAAATAAAACACGTATGCCATTGTCCACATTACTTAGATTAAGCAATTAAAAGCCCTTTCTTAAAAGCTACTAATTTTCTGTAATGTGCCAAGAACTAGGTTTACACTAATGATCACAGAGAGAGTTGTTCTCTCCTTTCCCCCACCTTTCTTGTTTATTTTACTATTAAAAAATCCCAGGGACTTGTGTGCATGTTAAATATATCTCAGATGTGCAAGTGCATTTGTGTGTTGTACTGTATGGGCTTCTCTTAAAGTCTGGCCACCTGGTAGGGCAATAAGGGAGGCCGTCAAATGTTCAGATAAAGTACCACAAAAATGATGATGGTCTTCTCTATTCCATTGGAGTCCTTCAGCATTGACTTTGCCTCTCTGACAAGAGGAGGTCTTGTCTGGTACGGGTGAGTGAAATGACAGGTGAAAAGCACAATGCCTATGCTTGCTGTGCCAGACAGAGTCCTTTCAACTATAGGAGAGTGACTTCTAAGACTCCAGAAAGGATAATTCTCTTGTTTTAATATTCTGCTTGTAGGAGAGGGGGGAAAATGAGATAGTGTATTCATTTTGGATAAGGTCTGCAAATGGCTTGATTTGTGTGCAGTGTTCAGTAGGAAGCAGTTTTCTCATTGCTGTACAAGTTTGGCTTAGGAGAATAGTAACTAGAGCAGGTGGTGAGAATGCTATGGACCAGTCCAAGCTCTGCTGTGACACCAATAAATTGTTGTAGCTGTGGTTCTGCATCCTTGAAAGTGCTAAGCAGTCTTAGTATCCTCAGGATCTGGCCTCCAGTAAACGGACCCATACAGGTGTGTATGCATCTGTAAAACAAGCATGGCTATTCAACTCCAGTGGGAAGACTGCCATGATGTTTATGAATTAATCTTTAAACTGTTTGGGACCGGTCTATGCAGTTGCTCAGTTGTTTGTACAGTTACATTCCTTTGTGAAATCCTGAAAGACTTCCTTGCCTTTTTTATTTTCCCCCTCCTAAGAAATATACTTTATAATACTGTGCTTAGGAATGGTTCAGCTGTATTACTTGGGGAAGTTGTTTGGGAGAGCTGGGGCACATCTTCACATCATGAGCCATACTCTGGGGACGATTTTCAGTGAAGCTGGAGGCATTTGCCCTTCCCTTTGGTGTTCCCAAAACTGATATTATTTGTTGTCTGCCAGATTTCTATGTCCGTCTCCCAGTCAGGCAGGTTCCAACCAAATCCATGGCACTGGTCTGCTCTGAGATCTTGGGCGAGTCTGCTTATCTGTATTTGTCTCTATTTCCAGTCATACTGTCATGGTCCGGGTGCGTGAGTGTTCGTACCGCCTCCCAAAGAGGAAAGGGGATCAAGGGCAAAATGAGAAAAGAGAACTTCCCATCAACTCATAGGCACATGCAGAGATTGAAAGAGTGTTTACTAGGTTTATTACCAGATATATTTGCATAAACCGTATCTACTCAATAGAGGTACCATGATACGCCACACCCACCCACTCCCTTCCCTGAGGAACGAGGGGACAGGGCAAAATAAGAACTTAATTGTGTCAAATTATGACCGGGGGGTGTGTGTGTGTAGTGTGTTTTGTGGGTGTCAGATATAATATCTACCCCTTTTCTGACGTGGTCACGCTGACGGTGGCAGCAGGACTTGGCTTGAGCAGCAGCAGTGGAGAGAGTGGCGACACCGGCGGTCATGCTGACAGCGGCAGAGAACGTGTTTTTTTTTTGTCTTGTCCGATTCCG